>JAURVB010002630.1:0-20927 GCA_033002965.1 Piper betle | reverse complement strand
CTCCTTTCGGCATCGTTAAGCACGTCTTGGATTCTTGACAGGTCGTGTTTGAGTCTCTCTAGCTGCTCTTGGTTGACCCCCGAGATGAGGCTCAAGCCCTGGAGAACGATGGGGCTCAATCCCTGAAACAGGGTTTGGAAAAGGCCGCTAAGAGCTGCTTCCCCAAGAAGTTGAAGAGCCATGGATCACTCTCCTGCAAGTGGAATATTGATTGTATCAATCAAGTGCTAGCCAAGTTTCCCTTCTGAAAGCTCCTTCCTCCTTGAGCAGTGCAGGATATTTCTCAATGGCTTCAAGTGGATATTTGTTTAATTGGTGCTTGAATATATCGTGGCAAAATAAAAGACCAAGTCAAGGTATAATGTCATTTTGTGGATAGTAAACATTATTCTATGATATAAAACAATAATTATCAACATCCAAAAACTTAAAATTACCGGCTCAAAACATGGTCTCTGTTAATTGTACCCTAATTTATTATTAATAAAAAGAAAATCAAAAGTTGCATTTCTAAATAATAATTGCAACATTCCGATTAATTCAATCTCAACTGGCTACATAATTAATATCGTTTACTTATTTAGATAATTGCATTCTCATAATAGAATACTAAATTAATTCTTATCTACACGTACGTCAGGCTAAGTAACTTTAATGCTATTTGTATGATGTCCGACGAATGGGTGTTTGCCACTGAAAAAGGGTAGCCAATCGGTGATTATTAAGAAAGGAACCGAGTGGAGAAAAGGAGTAGAGAAATAGAGTGCAGAAATCGAGGAAACCAGGGCACGCACACAAGTTGGGGACAAATGGAAAGATGGAATGCACTTCGAGATGTCATGTTTAGTTAATTATTGAGCAGTGAAGTTAGGACGAGGCAACCAACTACATAAAGACAAATAAGAGAGGAAGCAACATGGCAAAAGCGAGCTCGAGGTATGGATGTGATGTCTGTTTTCCACCATTCATTCCAAGAAACTTCAGATTGGCAACTACTCCAAGGTAGGGTTCCATCGTCTTCATGAGAATAGTCGAATGTTAGGTCGATTGGGGAGTTCATGTCCATGTCCTACACCCCTTGTCCACTATACTTCCTGTGCCCACTATGCTGATTATCTTCTTACTAACATTCTCTAAGCCTACCAGTTTTATCACAATTTTTTATATCTTCGTCCGAGGCCATATGCCTCAAGACTTATCCACCGATGGACTCGTTTGTTGCTTCACAAAGAAGACCCCTACAGCTTCGTTTCTTAACCTAAGAGAATCTATCTACTCTCTAGGCCACCATAGAGAACCTCTTGATAACTTTATCAATTTTGTCTTTGATTTCTTAACTTCGCCATATTTATCTCACAGGTGTAGAAGAAACTATTTACTATGTCATTCATAGAGTAGTGCCTTTTAGGATGAACTTTCATCTGAATGCACTCTGTGTTCACCTCAACAATAATATCTTCAATGTCGTAGGGTAGATCTAGATCATCCAGCCAGTTGCCCATGCCCTTCTCCGTCGTTCACCCTCTCTAAGCATGTCTTGGATTCTTTACATTGTGTGTTGCAATTATTCTAGCTCTTACTTGAGATCCTATATGAGCCTCAAGCCCCTGTGCAAGATGAGGCTCAATCCCAGAAATACGGTTAAAAATTGGCCACTTAGAGCTGCTTCCCCGAGAAGACAAGGGCTAAAGCCAATCTATGTTAAAAGCCAGGGGTATTACAAGAGGATTACATACATACATAGCAACACCTCGTATAGCTTATGTGAGTTATATATTTCTTTGGAGCAATTTTATTAACTTTCTATTTAGGTACTCTACTTTTCGTGAGATAAATCACAATCGTGGGACCAATAAAAATGTTCAAATTAGATATTGAGCTCATATGAGAGGAGATGTAGCTCAACTTAATTTTTCCCGTGTTATAATTTTTTCTAGCCTTTCCATATATGTACTAATTTTTTATTGATGTTAATTATTTCTAATAAAAAATATAACATGGGAAGTTTTTTTCCTACATTATATTTATTATTAGAAACAATAAACATTAATAAAGAACTATAACACCCACCTTTCCAAATCCAAGATGGATTGTCACAATAATTTTTATTTGGTCTATTAAAGATATTGATGAATTAGATTTCATCCTTACTGCACAAAGTACTTGAGTCACTTGATCAAGACTCGTGTTTCAATCATCATATCCTATCTTTTTTTTATAAAGTTCAATCATAATATCCTTACTATTTATCTGTCTAATATTTCACAGGGTGCAGTTAACCGCTTTGATAAGATAATTAGATATTCCTAGTGAAATAAGAAAATAAATTCTGTGAAAAATATAAATAAAGAGGAAACTCTGGCCCTACATAAACTGAAACGAGTTTCATAATTAATATAGTAAATGCTCAAGTTCTCACAACAAGTTCAAAATTGTTAAAGTATGAATATTTTGATGATATGTCCTTCTAAAGCTTTCCCTTGAAAGGACTTGCTCAACCTGTGATGGCACTATCGCGCTCGTGCTAAGTAAATAAGTCATATAATGAGCAAATTTAAAAGATTTAATAGAATAAATTACCAATATTTTTTAGTTTCAAGTTTGATATGAGTCTATGTCGGACTTCCTTTCCACCGACGTAGCCACCTCACTTAGACCAACTAACCATACGTGTCTGTAATACTGCCACAAGGTGCACCTCACCTCCAACCCAGTAAATCAAGAAAAATATTAAAATATATTGACCTTAAAATAACGCTAGCACAAAATTCTATGAGCATGTCTGAATTTTAAAATTATAATCATACATCAATACGTATAATTATATTATCCATGTGATAATGTAATGCAACAATCATTCAAATACTTTTCCTTACTAGCAATTAATTTTGAATAATTATTTTAATTACCTATAAATTTCTCTTGTTATCATCTTAAAACAAAATCCTCATATATATACTTATAAGGCATGGGTAGGGAAATTCATAATATACTTGATTCGATTTAATAATTTTAAAAACTATCAAGGGATCTCAACTTTGAATTTTTATTAGACATCGAAAAAACTTGGCTAAATGGTCCGGTATTAGTGGGCTCTGATAAAATACCACTAATTTTATTTTAACGGGAAAACTACGGTTAAACTTTGCTCAGGGAATAAAACAAAGATTTCAAGTACATGAAAACCTACAAACCTGGTGAGTAGAGTTCCTTGTCCTAATACGATAAGCTCACTTTGTATCCTAGAATGAGATGAAGTAATTAGACTCTAAACAAGATACAAAATACGAGGCAAAACCTTGGATCATGTAACAACACATGATTAAACTAAAACATAATAATTAAGCTAAGTTAATTACACCCTAATTATTATTAAGTTGATTAATTATAATTAAGGAGGCTTAGTAGTTCATTAAGGATTAATTAAGGAAAATCCTAATTAAATCCAATTTTGATATTCCTAGGGCTGCCTAACATGGATGAATTTGCTAACCACTTAATGGGCTCTAATTGGGCAAACATTTAGTGGAATTACTCTTAATGGGCTAAGGTATAACCCTAATTTTTTTATTGGGCTTGCACCTATAGGCTCACTGAGTTTCTAAGCGCATCTATCTAATAGGCTATTTTTGAATTTCATGGGCCTAAGCTACACACTTGACTTGGTGAGGTTGATTCATGGTCTCCTATTAGGCCTAAACTCTAGTGAAAATTCCTCTTGGCTCCTAAAACAATGATCTTCATCTCCATAAAATATTGGACATAAAGGCTAGTTGGGTTGTCTTAGAGAAAATGAGGATTATGGGCCTAAGACACTAGAATATCAGTAGTAAGCCTACATAGCATAGAAGGAAAATTACTAATGGGCCTTAGAGGTGTCTAATGGGACTAAAATTTTACGTGAGCCTAAAGGGATCCTAAGAGGATGTCAAGAAAATCTTCACCTCAACAACTATGCAGACCAAATTTTACAAGAAGAATTATAGAAATTGTAACGACCTGGCCCAAAATGTAACATAATGGGCTAATTCATCTCTTCAAAACGGTTAATCAAGATAAAGATCTATACTTCATTTTCACTTATAAAGAAGATCTTATCCAGTAGGTATTAGATGTGAGTCTAAATTGAAAGGATCTCACAAAGATTAGGGTTAAATCCAACTTCTCTGCCCATTCCAAAAAGAGGAATTAACTTAGTGCCTAAACGAGATTAGTATAAGCACATTTTTGTTAGATTTATAGTAGACACTGAGTAGCACTTCACTTAATTTGCTCAAGATTTTAAAAGGCTTCTCAGTGGATTGTTTTACTTACCCTAAGTTCACCACCAACATAGTCCCTCACAGGGTAGTGTGTGTAGTCTTTGATTACATATGATATTCATGCCCTCAATGATGCCATTTTAATGTTAAACTTTATGGATGTGTAGCTAATCCCTACATCTACAACCAAGCAAAGCCAGTTGCATAAAAGCTAACTAGATAGGGACATAAAAATTGCATAAGTAGCATTACAAACATGATCAAGAGATGATACAATAGTAGGATATACACAAAATGCTCATCGATGCAGAGCTACGTGAATCACAAACAAAATGCAACAAAGATCACATTTTTTGATGCTATATGGGTGAGGCATGATAGATCTAATATAGATAGATCATAGATGATGAGGTGTATGAGCATGAAGGCATGTACAGATCATATATCATGGTATATATACGAGAAAATCACGAAACAAAGCTTAAATGAAACTAGAGAGGCTAAGCTATAACCTAGAGCAAACTAAACATACAAGGCAACCATGCACGACAAGAAAAATACCCAAGAAGAACAAGAAAAGAAGAGGGGAGAATACATATCACCAAGGAGGAAGGAAACGAAGAAGGAGTGGCTTCCTATGCCCTTGAATGGATGGTTTGGAGCTCCAAAGGGTGATCGAGAAGGTTAGGAAGAGAAGAAAGGGCTCAGAAGGTGAAGGGGACGAAGTGGAACAGATGGGAAAGGAGTGAAGAGGAGCATGGGAAGGGGTTTAAAAATATTGGAGAAAACAGGCTTGGCGCAATGGCGCTAGGAGAGCAAATGGGTGTTGTGCTAGCCCAAAGACACCTAGCCTTTTTGAAGAATTTGAGGGTTTCCTCACACGCCGACATTCGAAGACAAGCACACACGCACATGAGATGCACTAGACACCTGGGGACACGGTCCTACGGTCTACCTACAACACCAAACACACATAAAAGAAAAGAAAGCCAATACAACCAAATGTATGACCGTGCGTATCTAACACCAGGGCAACTAGTGTTTGGGCGAACAACCAACATGCCATAACTTACACCATATCAACGGCTAATAAATACCGGTCACATGCATACTCAACTCGGTTCACAAGCAAACCAAAACAAAACTATCAGGCAAACGACCCAGGTTTTACATTAGAGGTGAGGCTGGAAGGTTATAAATTAGAGCAAGCCCATTTTTTTGTCGTTGCTTGGTGTTAAGCAAGTGGGAGAAATTAAATTCATTGTGTGCCTATGTAGATAATAGGTTGGACAATAGGGAAAGGAACCCAAATAACTATAGTAAGAATCCATGCATTACTTTTAAAAACTTTGTGCTCTTAACGAACAAAAGAAATTGATCATTTTGGAATGGTTGGGGCATTAGTACAGGGTCGGCCATGTTTACGGAGTCATTACTTCTACAGCTAATGAACAAATACAAGGTGGATGCAACAAGGGCCACATATCTATGCAGTAGATGCACAAAACAATTTTTGAGTTACTAGTTCAAGAAAATATGACAGGAGAAGAACAAGTAGACTAGTCACATGAACATTGGAACATGATTTGTTTGGCCACTCCTCTTCTTTCATAATTGAAACAGCTATCTCTTTCCCTACCAAAACCAATGGGGCACCCCTACTTCCTTTTCACATGGCGATGCTTCCGCGAAAGGGAACATGAACATTTCCATCGTGCCTTCAAGTATATATTAAGGCATTAGATAGACCCTTCACAACAATCAACCAACAAGCAACAAGCACACAAAGCAAACTTCAAGTTTGTAAAGCTCAAATTTCTTCTCTCTAGCATTTCTTCCTTTGATAAACCGTGTTCAGCCCAAAGAAGATTGTTGATATCTCAAGCAAGAGCAAATTCATGCTCTCAAAAATGAATAGTGGGAGCAGGCTTTCTCCTTTCACCAGATCCACAACTCCAAATCAAGGTCATTTTATGGTATATTCTACCGATGGGGAACATTATGAGATTCCCCTCATGTTTCTGACCAATCTTGTCCTCATAGAGCTATTGAAGATGGCAGAAGAAAATTTTGGATTGCTACGAGACGGGCTGATTATGGTGACATGTGATTCCCAACCCATGAATTACATTATGTTATTCGTACAAAAACAAGCCTCTTCTGAAATAGCATCCTTGCTAGTGTTGTTAGCTGCCAGTTCCATTTCCAAATAATTTTTATTACACAAAGAGCAAGACTTTGAGAAGCGTCCACTATTTGGTTGCTAAGTTAAATAGCAACATCTTTATTTTGTTTTTTTGAAGAAATGTGTATGTAATCAATTTGAAGAGATTTTGGTTAGTTTTGTTCATTTCTTCTTGTTGACATTTTTGCATCAATAAGCCAATGGTGAAGAGAAGGACTAGGGTGCCAACTGTTATCATAACAGTCTCTTTTACTAATATATAATTTGATAGAAAATATTTAGCTTATAGTCCCTTTTTTAACTCGTTGTAAAAAGGGGTGACTGTGATAATTAAAGCAAATGGAAAGGGCACCTTGCGGACACGATATGGTAAGAAGAACAATTTTTCATGTACAGGAGTACGGAGGGACATCAAAATGCGCAGATTTTTAAGTTGCCTGCACTTGTCAACTACTATTGCCTTCTGCGAGGCTGCAAAAGTGATGAGGAAGCCTTTCTTTCCAATTGAGCTTTTATTAAAAAAAAGGACATTTTTTTATATTATGATCAGGTGGTGGGATTATCATGGCTACTTACCATACAAAGGAAACTTTTTCGAATTGTCTAAAAACTCAACTTAAGGGAGGTTGAGTTAAGTAAATTTTAAAAGAAAAGATTGTTAGGGGCCATGATGGTTGGCCGGATTGCCGCCCTAGACCAGGGTCAGCCCAGCCACCCGCTGCCCAAGGTTGGGGCGGTCAGGCTACCCCTCGGCCTTGGGCGGCAGGATTTGGTCGCCGTAGGTGAAGGAGCGACCGGATCTAGTTTCCCCGGGACCAAAGCAACCGGTCATGTTCGGCCGTCTATGGCGTCAGCATAAAAATATTTTTCATTTTTTTGCATAAACTAACACAATGACCGTTTTATCTTTATATTAAAAATTTTCTATTTTCTGGTAATTAGTCCTCGTTATCTCATCATTTGGCAATATCAAAGAATATTTTTGTTTTTTTATAAAAAAACTCTTGATAATTATATGGCACAAACCTAGCATATATCTACTTTATTGCTAAACATAAGTTGAAAACTTAGCTAAGACCCAAACAATTCGTGAGTCACATTCTGGTCGATATATTTAAAGAGTTTGAACCACCACATAACGATGGCTACCAAGGCAATTCATTCACAATTTATCATTACATTTTTATGGAGGTATCTCAGACCGCCCCGCGGCCGCCGGCGAAGGGCTCCTTGCTCCCCGGGCTCCGGCGTTTCCTCGTCCGCGCCGCGTTCGATGGGAGGTCCATCGTCCTCGCTCTTGCCGCCGCAGCGGCGAACTTTGCCGTGCTCTGGCTGCTGTTGTTGAACTACACTCGGTTGAGGAAGAAGTCCAGGGAGGTTTACTTGTTGGCGCTTGTTAGGACCCTAGATTGATTGATTGGTTGATTTTTCTTGATTTGTTATTCGAACACTTGATAACGGGAAGTGTCTGATTGGAGTTACAGGTCGTGGTTGCAGAATGTTAATGTTAGTTTGGATGATTTATGAAGATGATTGAGTTTTTTTTTGCGTTCTTTTCCATTATGCCAACTAGTAGAGATGCCACACAATGTGCAGTCTATGTTAGAAATGGATTCTGATTTCATAGATAGACTCTCATTAAATGAGGGGATGGATTATAATGGTCTCATTTCAATTCTAAATTTTGTTGTATTTTGATTGGTCAATGTTCTACTTTCTATTCAAAGTTCGATTTTTGATGAGTGCTCATGGTAAGGCATGGGTTTAATTGCTCTTTACTAGTTACTGGAAAGTGATGAAACCTTATGTACTGAATTGGTATGATAATTTAAGGTTTCATCATTATTGTGAAACCAATGAAAATTGCCGACAACATTAAATTGTAGAGCCATTATGTTGGCTGTATTTTCATAATTGCCCCTAGAAGAATATTCAAAATGGTAGTTACTTATAACCACCATCTTCCTCCTTATGTAAAGGAAGAAACAGTGAAAAAAAGATATAGGAAACGGTACTTGGAGTGACATCGTTGTAGAGATTGTTAGGAGTGGTCTAATGTGTGGATAAGGTTGATTTCTGTATGTGATTTTGATCTAATTGGTGGATAACTTTCACTTAATTCTATTGAATAAATAAATGTACTTTAGTTGTACATCGGAATTGAAGTGAAAATTATCCTCAAATCGGGTCAAATTTCCCTGTTAAACCTTAATTGCTTACCAATGGTGATGAAGATTTTTTTGAGGATGATGTTGAGGATACTACTGATCAAACCGATGAGCCAAATGATGAAGATGATGTTGAAGAAAATTTTTGTGGTTGTGAACCAATCTACTGTTCTCCTCAGCCTCTTTTTCTTACTCCCAAACAACCATCTGTAGAAGATTGGAGGTGTCGAATTATTTTCAGTATTACATGCCATAATCATGATCTTGATGCCAAGCTTATCATTGATCCTTCTACAAGTGAAAACATTGTCGCTAAGAAAGTTGTCAACAATTTGAAATTGAAGACTAAAGAGCATCCACGGCTCTATAAATTGGCTGAGTTGACAATCATAATACGATTAAGGAAACAAGAAGATGCCTTGTTCCTTTTGTGATGGGAAGTTTTAAAGATCACGTGCTGTGCGATGTTGTAGCCTGCGGGCTTGTCATCTTTTGCTTGGCAGGCCATGGCAGTTTGATCGACGTGTGCAATGGCATGGATTATAGGGCAAAGGTCTAGCCCCTTGGTACACAACAATAAAACGATCAACTTCTTCTCCAGACTACATCAATCTGATGAACTGCTAATAATAGTTGGATAGCTTATTTCCTTTCTGGAACATGAAAAAAATACAATTTTTTTTGTTGAATGAGAATCTAAGTAGTAGTGAAGTTGCAATAATTGTTTTAATCGGCATCTTCCTGAATACAAAATTTGCTGGCCATAATTCTGGATAGCCATGCCTTTGTGACTAGTATTGCAGTTACATAAGAATAACAGATTTAGTCTAAAGGATGAGTTGAATAGTTTTATGTTTAATTGTTTAACGTATTGAGGACATCAAGATAATTTATTAATCTGTTTCCCAGATACCATCAATCTTGATAACTTGCTAATTTTAATTTGCATAGATTATTTTAATTGGGAGCAAGATAACAAATATAATGTGATAATTTGTATTGAATTGTAGTTAAACGAAGGATTGATGCAGATTAGATGCAGAAAAGTAATCGTGGATGATTAAATTTTCATGGCTTAATTGGCTCTTAATTATTTATAGGATGTATTCCATGAGAACTCCTTCACATGGAAATGTCCGTGGTGTGTTGTTTGTTGCTCCAAACCCATCTTTTGTACGTTCTAAATTGCTCCATCATAATTGGGCTGCGAAGGTACTTGAGTGGAACAACAAATCTTGTGCTATCTGTGCAATATACAACAAAAGAGCCCTTGCTCTTGCTACCTTTGATTTTTCTGCAGTTGTCAATTTGTGGTGTGCTTTGAAATCTGCCAGCCATTGATATCCTTTTTCTACCTAGGGCTGCTGCTTGCTTCTATTTTTTTGCCATCAGAAGTAGCCTGCTTGTCTTAATCATGGTCCACGAAATAAGGTGCGGCATCACTGAGTGTCTAAGGTGGGGAAAAGAGATGAACTGAAATTTGTTGAAAGAGATGGGAGATGATTGAAGGTGGAAGTATTGGCTTGACATATATGGACCAGCTAAGGTGGACAGGTTGACAGAGTTTGGACAATTGATGCTGGTGTATCCAAAAACATGTTATGTGATTGGTAACATTTGAGAGAGCTCCTTGACATGCATAGCTATTGCTAATATTTGAATTGAGTAGATTTTTCTTGGTGATATGTGATCAACGAATAATGCTGTATATCTTCTTTGAAATCTGGCCATATAGATTGTGTTGCCTCTTGCCGGTTGGTTGAATGTCATAAACATGTGAGAACTTCAAGATGGCCGCTGTCATATGATGGGATGATATCTTTCTTTTGTTCATAAGAACTGGTGATGTTTGTTGTTAATACAATTGGAATTGGCAAAGGAAAACGAATGTATGTGAACACAATGTGCATTCGTGGGCATGGCCTACTCTGTTTTGATCTCCATTGGCATCGTTCGCCTAATCCTATTTGTAAGAGGTGTATCAGTTTGTGCTCGGACCTTGGTCGTTAGAGAAAAATGAGATTACAGTGTCGGAGGAGTCCAAACCGGTAGTTTTCTAGTCTTTATTTGAAGAAGTGTTGAAGGTATCACTGTACAAGCACATAGATTGCTAAAATGGCTCTTGACCTTTCATTTTGTACATTGCCATTAATCTATCACTTCCTTTGTAGGGTAAATAATCCTTTGAATAGAAGTGATTTTTTTGTATTTGCATATTTTTCTTTTTGGTTTTATTCTTGATGTTTTGTTTTATTATATACTAAGAAAGATGTCGCGTCATGCGCGGCCTATGTGAGAGATAAACTTTAATTTTATAAATGACTCTAATTGAACGAGGAGATATACTGAAAAGATTTAATTTATTTTTTTATTTTTTTGTATTTTAATTAGTTGAATCTCCTATTTTTTATCGTAACTTTTGATTCCTCTTTTATTAATTAGAGTATAAATTGAAGATTAATTAACATAATCTATACCACGAGATCCGAGAATAAATATAGAATATTATAAAGAATTACTTAATATTGATTGTTACACTGCAAATAAAAGATTGTTTACATCCGGTTATGGCAAATTACGTAGTCAAAAATCACATTTGCATAAAATTTTGTCAATGGAGTATATATTAAACCTAAGTGGTTTGCTCTTCATATTGCTTCCCATTAGAATAATGTAAAAGCTTTGTGTAGAAATTCAGCATTGTCATAAGTATTTTTAAATATTAATGGAAGCAAAAAGTGTCTATTGGCTCACTTAAAATACTGGACAAAATTATCATTCAACAGCTACGTGCACGTGTATGAAAACTAGCATAGTTCATTGATAAAGAATCGCAGCGGTGATGAGACATGAAGAACCGTAAGGCCTTATCCATTTCTTGGCTTGACTGCCTCTCAATCATGGATAGGATGTACTCCATGAGAACTCCTTCACAGGGAAACGTCAGTGGTGTGTTGCTTTCTACTCCGAACTCTTCTTCACACATTCTGAAGAGCGTCCTCATAATTGGGCTGCTGACGTATTTTAGTGGAAAAACATATCTTTTGTTATTTGTGCCATATACAACGAAAGAGTCCTTGATCTTGCTTCCCTTGTTTTTGTTGAGTTGTCAATTTGTGCTGTGCTTTGTAATCTCCTAGCCATTGATACTCTTTTTCTTCCTAGGGCTGCTGGTTGTTTCCATTTTCTTGCCATCTGAAGTGGCTGGCTTGTCTTAATCATGGTTGATGAAATAAGGTGCTGATTCACTTGAAGTCTCTTAGGTGAAGAAAATAGATGAACTGAGCAAATTGCTTGAGAGGGCTGAGAGTTGATTGAAGATGGAGACGTTGGCTTCACATATATACCCTGGATAGGGTGGACAGCTTGACAGATTTGGACACATGATGCTCGGATGCATATAAACCAGGATCATGTTATGTGTATAATATGCGAGGGCCATTGATAGAAATGGGTGGTACTAATTTTTTATTGGAGTAAAATTTTCTTGCTGATATATTCCATCACTAATATTATACATCTTCAAAATCAGGCAATATAAATTGTATTGTCTCCTACCGGTTGGTTGAAAGATAGAAACACGTGAGAACTTGAAGGCTTGCTCTTAGGGTTGCTAATTGAGTGAGCCAGCTTATGACCATTTGGCCTTCAGCTTGGTTCGACTCAACTCGAAGTTCGTTATTTAAATACTCGAGCTCGAACTCGAATCCTACGAGCTGAGTTGAACATTGACCGAGGTCGTGTTCGACTCGATTTGATAAAATAATATAATAATATAGTCTTTATATTATATAATATATATATATACTAATAAGTTTAATTATAACTAGTTATATTTATTTATATACAATATAATAACAAAGTAGTAAGATAGTTTAGATAAGAGATATTCAAGTTGAAGACTTGGAGGTTGCAGGTTCAATCCATGTTGACTACATTTTTATTAAAGTGAGTTACTTTTCACTTTATAATTGAGCATGTTTTGAGTGCGTCAACATTAAATAATTTAAGTGTATTCGAGCTCGAATGACATAAAAAATATTCGAATTCAAGTCGAGTTCAAGATGCATGTCCAGCTCATCAACATTAAACAGTTTAAATGTATTCGAGCTTGAACAACATAAAAAATATTCGAAGTCGAACTCGAGCATGCATATTCAAAACTCATTTAATCTCGATCTAAGTTTGAACGAACTTCATACTATTGGAGCCGAGTTTGAATATAAATTGAGTCGAGGTACGCTCGCTCGTTTAGCAACCCTATTTTGCATCTTACTATAAAATATAATAAAATAGTTAATTTTTGTTAAAAATTGTTATTTTTACTATATATATATATGTGTGTTTTTTATCTCTTCCGTGATAAACAAATAAAATTTTATGTTAAACATTTAAAAGACCATCCTTATTTTGATGTCACAATAACCCCATAGTAAGCATTGGTTGGGGTGGGGGTGGGGGCAATTTTTACAAGACGGGCACATTTTAGTGTTAGTGTTAGTGTTTGGGTCAAATTAATTAGCGTTCAAGTTAATTTTGATTTGAGTTTTCAAGCCTGCTTAAGTTTGTATTAATGCATTATTCACACAAAAAAATGATTTTAGGAATCAAAATATCTCAATTTGTTTGTGTTGCAAATGAAACAAACCATTCATACATTATAATTTAGTATTATTTAAAATTACTGTAAAACCCGATTTTATTTGTAACTTATATTTTGTAAAGAGTATAAAATTTAATTATTTATAACAAATATTATTTTTTACTCGAGCCAACTCAAGTTTAAACTAGTTTCGTTCGACTTAAAACATCGCATATATATCTTGTATAGTCAAATCAATTTTTTTAAAAATTTTTGTTTTGAGAAAAATCGACTTACACTGAGCCACTGTTGCACGAATCGGCAGCGTGCCAATCCGATTTTGGGGCTGAATCGGTCGGCCCCGAATCAAAGCCCAACTCGGCTGATTTACCCTGATTCCGACCGAGTTGACTCTAATTCGAATCGGGGTAGATCGGGAAGAATCGATTTTTGGATAAATTATTAAAATACCCTAGTTATGATATTTATTAAATTATTTAAGCATGAGTAAAATTGAAATTTTGATTTTAAAAACCTAACGTTAACCCGCTCCCCACTCCGCCGCCGCTCGTCCACCCTCCGTTGCCGCATTTCCGCCCTCTGCCATGCGTCCACGACTCCGGACTCGCACTCCGGCTGGGCTGCCGACACTCGCAACGTCACCGCCGACATGTGGCCGGACCGATGCGGCCCTGTGAACCCACGAATCGCCGCCGACTGGGCCTCCGACCGGGCTGCCGACATCGCCTCCGCCCTCGGGCTCTACAATCGGCGCACCTTGAAAATTTTCCAACGTGGCATGATTGGTAAAAATCGAAACACTTTACGGGTAAATCCGTCAATTGGGATCCTCGGACAGAGCTTACGGCGATGGGACAGTGGAGAAGAAGAAGATCTTTTGCAATTAATTACCAGGATGATCAACCCGACATCCAAGGATTGGGCACTGTGCTGTCAGCAGAAAGGAGTGCCACTAGCAGCCCGATTGGTAAGTTGTTCCGCAGCTCATTGCTAAGGTCGAATCTTGGCAGAAGATTACTAAATGGGTGTGACCATGGTCAGGGTTTGATTAGTGTAGAAACCAGCAATGTGTTGAATTTTGCCGTTTATTCTAATTCAAACTGAGGTTTTTTTGCGGAGTGGATCAATCTTGGTACAATTTACTGTTACATGGATCATTGCTTCATATTGTGTCCTATTTTTAGGTTTTGCCTTGTGTAAATGATGGTTTAAGTGATCTAGATGACTTTCTTTTGTAGAGTATGGAGATGTTTCTGCATATCGGCTATCTTTAGCAGAGGACACAAAGACAATAAATAAGCTTGTACTTTAACTTCCTCATTAATTTGTCGACAATGTATAAATATTTCTCCAAAGTCAATGATGGTTCAGCAGTTGATTTTCTTCAATGTGAAATTTGCTTAGTTTTTGAACTGTTTTGTACAGAGAAACCAATAATGTTGCTATCGACGACTGGTTATCTAACAACACCATAATTTGTGAATGTATGTTGAAGTGCGTGTAGAATGTTCTAATCCAAGAAGGCAAGGATATGGCGTCAGTGCTTTATACATATCGGAGTTGTGTTAAAGCCCTGCCTCTGATTATTCAAATAATTACAATTTGGTGTATTTTGGTGTGTTCCATATATTGCCAATGTAAGTGAATATAGAGCCAATTTGATGCTGTTGTTAATTTGTATAATAACGGACATTTAAAATTCTGATATCTCTTTACTTTCAAAGTTTTCTAGTTTATATTTTAATTAAAGTGGGCACTATATAAGCTCTGCGAGGCATGATTCCTTTTGCAGCTTCCAGATTCCATGAAACAGAGCCAAGCAGGACTTATCAAGTTTTAGATTTGGAAATGAGTCGTCTTAGAGATATTCAGCGTTGGCAGAGTTCAGCAGCTTCAAAGGTATGTGTGATTCTATATTTTGGGTATTTTTTAATTTACTAATGGGGTGTATGATTTTTAAGAGTATGGCATGAAAACTTTTGTTATGTGTACGGGACAGCTAAGTTATTACATTAGAGGAGAGAAATCCTGTTTTTAATCCTATATATATCTGAAATTTGAATTTTCTTCCAAATAGCTGTCAGAGAGAATAATTCCTTTTCTGATTCCTGCACCTTTTATTTGCAGCTGGCTGCTGACATGTAAAAGTTTTCTAGACCTGAAAGGTGCATAAGTGGTTCCACAATAACTCACCTTTGGTTGGTTACAAACTCTTCAATTTCACCTCAATTCATATTCACTGTTTTTTTCTTTGTTTTTTTTTCATTTCCATATTAACATTTCCTCCCTGTTTTGAATGTGGACAGAAATCAATTTAATTGACTAGAGATTTATTATGCCAAAATAAAAAGAAATTCTTTTGAAGCTTTTTTTTTTACAAAAGAATTTCTCACGTTAACGTCATCTACTTAAGGAGACTTCTGGAAATTATGATAACGGATAACCTAATATATCTTAGGGAGTGATGCATATTCAAACAATGTGTTTCATCTCCATTGGTGCAGCTCTTTCTATTGACATGCTTAGCACCATTTTTTAGAAAGGAGTCGGGGGTACTTCCCTGGCTGAATTCTTCCAATACCCTGAAATTTGAAATTCATATAATCTATTCTTGAGTCAAATGCACACTAAATAACTCTATGGAGGGGTTCAGTCTTTGATAAGTCATGTTAAGTTAATTACAACAATCAAAAGCTAAGTGCCCAATCTCGGAACAGATCTTGAGATCAATTGAATTATGCTGGCAGTTAGAAATGAGGTGGAGATTTGTGGTTAGAGTGATAGTTTAAGTTCTGAGATGGGCTCTGAGTAAGAGGAGTGACGAAAATTATCCATATCCTTAGCTTAGAAAAATGCCTTGCATTAATTAAGAAATATGATTATTTTACTGCGCTACTAATTTTAGAAATAAACGCCTCTTATCATGAGAAGATTTTATTAAAGCATGTGTAATCCTTTTTCAGGATGTCATCAAATTGTCCAAGGCCACTTGAACTGGAGGTCAAAATCAGAACTCAAAGCAGAAGTTATGCATGATCTTCAGGAAATTGGAAGCTCACTCTACCTCATGTCGCTTCTTGATACTGCAATGGTCGGCACTGTATCTCTTTTTTTATATTGATAATTATCCGGTTGTCCTTGTATATATTTAGGGAATATCTTTCAGGAACTTCTATTCAGTGTTGAACATGTTTTAAGTATGGAGTGTCTCCATAATGATTTTGACTTTTGAGATTCTGCCCAATAGGTAATAATACTAGTGGATATTGCTCTGAAATAAAATCTAGTGGATATTGGTGTAGTTCAAGAACTTAGAATTGATATGTGACTGTGACAATGCAGATCCTGACATGAAAGATACAACCCACAGCTCCTTTATAGTCCTCCCTTGGAGGATGCCTCAATTTGGAAATTTTTGTTTAGATGAACCCCACTCACTGGTGTGCTGCACTTGTCTTTCATTCATGTTATATAAAGGTTAATTAAAGATCCATGTCATGGACCCAAGTAGATCGATTAGGAAGTGTAAATGGCAAAGTTACATCACAAAATTTGCGTGATACTCAAATTAATGATTGATAAACCTTTTGATGTTTTTTTACCTTATATTTATACATTTTAATTACTGGCAACCTTAATTTTCTGCAAGTGGTGGAATTTTAATCTAATAGACAATAGACTGATTTGTTACATTGTATCACTCTGAACTTTTTACTAAGCAACCTGTATAACATAAAATTTTGACTTCCGCCACTATTATCTGTTCCCCAATATCTTGCTACAGAAAGAAGTGGAAACAATTCATTTTATTCAGGTTGCACCATGGTTAGGATTGAGTCCAGGCAAGGATGGTCAAGTTGAGCCTGCACAAGAAGTCATTGACAGTCCAATCATTTCCCTTTTCAAGTCTGCTACATGCTCAATTGTATCAAACCCTCAACATTCTAGTCGATCTTCTTTTTCTTTTGCATCAAAACAAGCAGAGCTGCTGGTATGTAACAACAACCTCTTGTCCTACACTCCTGACTTCTAAATAGTGATAATAATTTGTGTAAAACTGTTCTTTCAGCATGTATTCCTTTGTTGCTTGTTTCTGTTAAAATAGATATCTCATAATTTGAAGAGCATAGAATTTGCAAGATTTGTTCTCCACACAATACTTGTTTTAATCAAGCTTGTCATTGCTACCATTTCATGTGATCAGTTTTGTTTTACAAGTGGCATTTGAAAAAATTTATTTGCAGATATACTCTACAGAACAAATATGCAGACAGGAAGTGTGCTATGAGTACACTCTTGCATTCATTAGCGCTGCCCTAGACAGATTTAGGAACAAGTGGAGTGCGGCTCCAAAGGCGGGGTTCATCGACATCACCACTTCCAAGGATTTTTATCGTATTTATAGTGGTCTCCAGTTTGTAAGCTCACTTTCCCTAAAAGCAATCTTTTTCTTAGAAGTTATTAAATCTTTTTTTGGTGAGGAAACTAAACTTCACATTTGGAAACCTATAATATTGCAGAAGTACTTGGAAGAGACTGCTGAGCCTATGGGAAACCATTAATTATTTGGTGATTCAGTAGCTTGGGGCGGTTGTACAATAATATATTTGCTTGGTCAGCAGCTACATTTTGAACTATTTGATTTTTCCTACCAGCTTCTGAATGTAGCCGAAGTGGAAACTTTGACAGCCACACAGCACTCTTCTCCAAGAAATGTCCAACAATATCAGGTGCGAATGCAGCTTTACAATATGGTAAATTTGAGGATACAGTAGCAGGGTGGTATTGAAATTAAATTTATCTTAAAAGCATTAAATATAGGAACTTTTTAAGTTAGTCATTTATGAAAAAGTTCTAAATATGAGGGCATATCCAATATTCCCATTTTATTGTGAAATTGATAATAGTTGGTTTGAAGATTTAGCTATAAGGCTTCTTTTTCATGTCATCTTGATAGTCTTATGTAGTTGGGGATCTGAACTTGAATGACCAGTTATTTCTTGCCTTCAATTTATTAGTCTAAGAAAAATCATAAAGTACATAGACTAACCTTAGAGCAGACAGAAATGAATGGTGATTTCCTGGGAAGATTTTTTCTGTTTTAATCATGATTAGCTCAAGTGGGAACTTGCAACTTTCAAGATCGTGTAATCACAGGTTCATTAGAAATGTTAAGAGCAATTTTATGTAGGGTTGTTCTATTACATGATTGAGGAGGTGAATTGTCTGACATACTAAGTCCTAATAACCTGACAGCCAACTTAGCTTGTTATAATGAAGTGAACACTATAGTTAGCTACTTATTACATTGCACCTATTGGAACGGAAAAAAGAGTGTCTATTAATGTCCACACCTGTTTGCAATAGTAGCGTTTCAGTTGGATATTTACCTTTTATTGACCTTTGAAATTCTCTTAACCAAAGTATGTGGATTGTAAACTCTTTTTATGGTTATTTACCTGTTATCTTTGCAAGGCTTGGGAGAACATATTGGAAGCCATGAAAAAGGCAAGAAGGATGAACAACCATGTCTTTTCAATGCTGAAAGCTCGTTGTCCATTGGAGGATAAAATAGCTTGGGCAATTAAGCAAAGCGGTGCGCCTCTTCATCGTGTGAAGTATGAAAATACAGTATCTGCCTTTGAAACATTACCACAAAGAGATGCTTGAGCTTTGCTTATATCTCTCTTTTGAGATTAATTTAGGCTAAATATATGTCTATTATTGTTCTTTAGCAACTGTTATTTGCTCTGGTTTGTGCTTCTGCACTGGTCAAATTGCATCATTCTTCTAAGGTATCTGTAGGGAAAATTTTGATCTTCTATTGTTTAGCTTTTCTTTTTTAATAGGTTTAACTTAGCTTATGTTACTCAAGCTCAAAGTTCCATCTCCACTTGGAAAGGTGTCTGCATTTCTTTGTAATGCACTGTACTAATACAGCAAAACTATAAAATGAAATGTGCTGATGGCATGAAGTATTCGCCACTTCTCTTAACAACTCAATAGATTACTGTTCATCAATCCCCAATAAATCCAAGTTTGGATTGGTAATTTGGTTTGGACGATAGATTGGTGTGTTAGAATTGTTTCACCAATTCATGATCATTTTGTTGTGTTGTTGCTTCATCAACGCCCTATGCTATGTAATCAATTGGATTAGGATAAGGGAATTGCAGTCTCTAGTGTCTTAGGAGCCAGGATGTAGATTTGAGAGTGGACAACGCTGTGGGTATTTTCAGGCGTCCATACCAATCCGTTGGCCAAGATTCACGCCGTGCATGCTCACAGCGCTTGGCCGGGATGTTGGATTGTCGTGCGGGGAGAAGGGAAGAGTACCTGGTGGTGCTGCTGGCGGACGAGGTTGCCTTGCATCCCCGGGAAGTGCTGTTGGCCAGAAGCGCGCGCCAAGGTGCAGGACGAGCCTTTGGGAAGCCGTTGCAAATATGGGATCCCTAGGCTCAATTGGTTGTCGGAGAGTTGAAGTTGAGGGGAAGATGTGATTTCGGGTTTGGGTGCCAAGAAAATGGTGGAGAAGAAGGTGTGGTCTGGTTTTGGTGCAGAGAAGAATGCTGACGGGAAGAAGAAGCAGAAGCTCACGGTGGTAAATCTGATAAATACCTAGCCTGGACTCGAATCTTGAACTCGAGTTAAAAAATAACACGAACCAAGTAATAAATCTTTAAAAAATAATTATTTTTAATGGGTTGTGGGTTAAAAGTTGCCAAACCAATTAATGATTGGACAGAAATCGGCATGGACATAAGTAATAAAAAAATGCGGTGACGAGTAAACGATTAGCTGACCAATCAGCGTGTGTACAAGCGATTAGAAATTGAAGTCAGGACGGTTTATAGCCGGAATAATAAGAAATAATGATTTTACCTTTACAATATGAAATTTAATATTAGATAAACAAAATGATTATTTGAATAACGAGGTTCAGTGATGTAGAAAATGAGTTGATTAAACTATGACGGGGTAACAATCTACAAGCAATGAACCCAAATAGCACAATGTGAAAATAAATAAAGGTCAAAATTTTATTGAGTTGAATAATTTAAAATAATTGTATTAATAATATTTTAAAATTAGAATAATACAAATTATTTTAAATAATTTAATCATACAACTTATTTTAATTAAATTGCTATGAAAAAGGATGGCGAGTTAAAGATTTAAAAGACGATAAACTCAATTATCAAGATTGTATGGCTAAGTAATTATTGTCTCAAGGGAAATATACCAATTAAACATCTGGTTATAAGCTGATAATTATTTTATTATTTGTTAAGTGTTAATTATGGATCTAGATGATTAATGTAAAGTAGGGATTTAAATGATTATATCAACATAGAATAATTTAATATTTAATATTGTTGAAATTTAATAGTGATATATATATTAGTCATTTAGTTACATGAGCATTTCTACTCGGAACAAAATTATACTTATGTATAATTTTATGTCCTCATTACAGATTAGGATCATTGGCCGCGGCCAAGCGGCCTCGGACATGTCTGTGTCCATATAATTATTTAAATATGTTGTATTTTCCTGTGGACAACCCGGTCAGCCTGAGCCCAGATTTGACCACCATGCACCGAGTGCAACCGGTCAAGGAATTGGACGTTAATCTGACACGGGCTACGCCCTTCATAATCCAATAATTGGACATGTCAAAAAGGACCTGACAGCCCATAATACAATAA
>JAURVB010002628.1:0-18637 GCA_033002965.1 Piper betle | reverse complement strand
ATGAGCCTAGTCATTTGTACAAAATAATTCGACCAAAATTAAAAGGGACAATCCCTAATATAATAGGATTTATCCAATAATTATTTGATGTGGGACTAATTTTGTAAGAACTTACATTTACAAATAGTATCAAAGTCAATCCAAGAATGTATTGAACAGTGAGCTGAATTAGATTGGACATGAGCTAGGCGCACAGACCAAAACTTGACCGCATATTCAATGCCAATTAGGGTAAGAATAACAATATGTTTATACATCTTCCATTTAGGTTGACTATTTTGAAGAGATAAGTTGAGGTTATTAATTTATAATTGGGCCTGGTCCTTAATTTGCCCTCTTCTTCTTTGCCAAATCACAACTTCTAAACATTATGAGGTAAATACATAAAAATTTTCTCCTTTTCTATAAGAGCAAAAAGTGGAGGAGCTACTATTTTCTCCTTTTTTATCACAGTAATCTCCATACCTTTTGTAATATCTTTTAAACCTAATTGAAATGCATAAATCCTTTTGTTTATAACAATGAAAGTCATATGGTGCCCTTATTCCTCCGAAGAGGTAGCCACCTAAGAAAGCTACTCTATCCAATGCCCCAAAAAGTCCACAGGATCAAAGTGAAAGTAAAATATAGTAATTTTAACAGTTAAATGCACATAAATATAGTACTTACAGCTTGTTTTACGTATGATGCGCGATATAAATTCCCCTCTAGAATGAGCTCATCTTCGAAATCTTTCAAGCAATTGATCATAGTCTTGTACAAAGGTTTGATGTAGTCTGGAAGGCTTTCTATTTCCTTCATGACCCATCTAATTGACAAGAAGAAAACAACATTTATAAGCCACATGACCAATATCATAAGCATCCAATAATCCAACTTTGATACCAAATAATTGTATCCCTTGTCCTATTATATGCATTTGGTTACATATAACTTTTTTACCTTTGAACAGCAAGAGAAAAAGTTGGAGCTCATCTTCTGTTCCATAGAGATCATGTAAATCATCAATGACTGATGCAATGTTCATCATCTTTGCTGCAAACATTCTAGCCCTCGAGTATTGTGGCTCAAAGTAAGCACCTAAGGGCCATAGGTAGCATTCTGGAACCCTAGCTTTTGCAAATTTCATTTTATCCACAAGGCCCTCATTTTTCCACCATCTGTACCATAACTAAATCATGTCTAACATGAACAATACACCTTCAAATGACAAGATTTAATCAAGAATACTCACGTGGTGAGCTCCCTAAGCTCACTTTGGTGCAAAGCTTGTAGAATATTGAAATCCAATTTTGCATACTCTAGCAACACCTTGTCATGGCCCTCATCCCTTCCATACAAAGAGATAAAGTTCCTGGCTTCCATCCTGTACATCCTCTTGTGCAGAGGTAGCTCCAAGGAGTAAGCTACTCTTTCTGCAAGAAGAGGTTGCATGTTGGGAAGAGCAGCTCTCAGATGCTTTGTGGTGAAGGAAATGGCTTCATCTAGTATCTTGTCTTCCTTGGTTCCAACATAAGATGCTTCATAAAAGCTCAACATGCCTACCACATCAGAAGCTACAATCTCTTTGAAGCTCCCATTGTTAGCCTCCTTGAACTCATTAAACACATCTGTTAACAAAATCTAATTAAAACATGCTTGCAACATATATAATTGCCTGGATAAATATAATAAATACAATTTTATCATGATCAACAGCAAAAGATCACCTGAGGAAGCATTCCACCCATGTTGTCTTAGTAGTCTAAATCTGAGAGAAAGAGTGTATAGGTTGTCTTTTGGTGCATCTTCATTATATGTCTTGTACATCTTCTCTAGGGCTTCCTCTATTTCCTTGTCAAAGTTGTAAGAGACTCCAAGGTGATACAGTGTGTCAATCAATTCAAGTTTCTCTTCCCCCTCCATGGTGCTTAGTTTCTTAAGCACTTCTTCTTCCAAAACCATCGCCCTTTCTTTCCATGAATTCACCAACTGCACCAACAAGACATGTGATGACGGCTTATTGCTAAAAGATCTCTCTCTCTCTCTCTCTCTCTCTCTCTCTCATATATATATATATATATATATATATTTTATATGGAACTGTTTCTAAATTTGTCAACATACAACCATGTCATAATAAATTAGATAACATTACCTTTTCATCCCGAGAAAGATTGAGAAAGTAGTCTCCCCAAACACACGGATGAAAAACTGCAACTCGACGAACAATTTCATGCGGCTTTGTGTTATTGAGTGATTCTGAGGAACGAGATTGATCAAGAGTGACACAAGCCATACCCAATATAACACTAGAATTACGTACAAGACTACTTGCAGATATAGAACCCAGATGTGTAGTGCCGTCTTATATAGATAGACAGGTGAAGGAAGAGCAACGAAGAATGAAGATAACACATTATATGCATGGGAATAATGGAATTGCTCCAAAATGTACTTCCAATGACATGTCAGCTTCCTGACTCCCCAGGAAAAAAGATGGCATGCATGTGAGCTAGCCATGGGCTATTGGCTAAGTACTATTATCTATACATAATAATTAGTAGATATAATATGGGAAACTGGTCATTGTTACCATATAAGTAAATTATGATAAGTATTCACTACAAAAACAATAACATTTTTACTTGATTTTCTCCACGCCTTCTACATGCTAATTTTAGACTTGGAGAAAAACCTAAGATTTCTTTTATATATATGAAAATATTTGAAGGTGCACATGTGTTAATTTTCAAATTTTCTCTATGCCAAAAAAATGTTCTTCAATCTTAAATGTAGAGAAAAGTGGAGTGTATAAAAGTGGGGCGAGAAAAGTTTTTCCACATTTTTTCGTGTGGAGAAATGTTTTAAAATTGGCACATACTCATCTTTAAAACTCTCTAAGAATTTTTCTGTTCAAGGTGATACAGTGTATCAATCAATTTAAGTTTCTCTTCCCCTTGAATGGTGCTTATAAGTTTATTCGACACCTTATCTTTCAGTAATTTGGCCTTTAATCTCCATGAATCCAACTCCTGCAGCAATATTGAATCACACATGTTTTATTTATGGTTCAAAAATTACAAAATACCCAAAAAGAAACGATCAATACATGAACACACTCAAATTGTATACAAGATCACAATATCCTGAATTGTTTAAACACCTTTTCATTCTGGGACGATTTAAGGAATTATTCTCCCCAAACATTTGGATGGAGAGCTGCGGATTGACGAAGAGAGACACTGGCCCTTTCAAATTATTGCATATTAACTATACACCCTTAGCGGAATAAGCTATAAATCCTTAACTTCTGTTAATTATTTTAATAAATGATTTAGGCGTTGGAGAGCACATGTTATATTACTGTTATAAATATATTCATGCATGTTGGAAGGTTTGGGGAAAGGACATGAACTAATAGAAAAAAATTAAATGTTTTATGTCGGCAAGGTAGGGGACATCTGTGATGTCATTTTCAAAGGCACTGTTTACAATAAAGCTTTGATTAGATAATGAAGAGTGAGATATGTCACAATTTTCTAAAGTTTATGTCAACGATCATAAGAAAATGATGTTTTGATAGTAGTTTTAGTGTGGATAGAAGCCGACGCAAGAAATCAATGAACATGTGTTTGGACTTTCTTATACTAACACGACTGAAAAATGTCTAAAAATACTTCAATCATTTAGGTTCATTTCAAACAACCAACCAAGTAACCAAATCAGTTTTCTCTTTTTCTTTCTTAGAAAATATTTTGAGGTGTTTCTACATATTAAGATTTTGTTCTTTTTGTGAGAGATTTATTATGTGTGAAAATGCAATTAGAATATATTTTATAAATATTTTATTTTTTTTAATCTTTGCCTATTGTTTTCTTATCATTTTTAAGGCCTTTCACGTAAAAGTTCTTTGTATCATCATTTTTTATCTTTCTCATTATATTTATGCAGTCCTCAATATAGAATGTGTTTTTTACTTCATCTTTTTTGATAGATGATTCAATGTATAGTTTAAAAACTGAGGGCCGGGACTCAATTCGACATGCTATGAAGTAGGGTCGACATAGAGTCGCCTCTTAGCCATTTTAGAGTCATTTAATAGATTTTTTGTATCCAACAAATAAATAAATTATATGAATTTAGTATATATTAATCATTTTAACACTTGAATATTATTAAATATATGATTTACATTATTTTAAAATATTGATTTGACTATAATAAAAACATGATAATATATAATAAATTTTATAACTTGGCTTCGGTTCAATCACAAAATATATCACAGCAGTTATCCATAGAATTTGTCTTGAAAAGCAATAGACTGTGGAGGACTGAGTTTTGAAACTTAAAATGAATTATGAAACTGTGATTCAATGATTTTAGTAAGTTTAATGTGTGTAGTTATAGAGCTTGAGCTGGCTGCTAGGATACCATTGTCTTGAAGGTTGGGACAAGATGTGAGAGTAACTCAAGCAAACATCATTCCAGGTTGATGTTGTTCATCTGACCACTGCCATTGTAGCACATGTCAAAATTGACGTTTTCACATTTGGAGTGGAGTGGAGTGTTTCACATTTGGAGTGGAGTGGAGTGTTTCACATTTGAGATATGGGCCATACAAGTCTACTAAGTTGAGTGGAGTGTTTCACATTTGGATTATATCTGTGTGATGTCATTTTCAAAGGCACTGTCCACAATAAAGCTTTGATTTGAGAATGGAGAGTGAGAGATGTCTCAATTTTCTAAAGTTTATGTGCACTATAATAAGAAAATGATGTTTTCAATAGTAATTTTAGTGTGGATGGTATCGGACGCAAGTAATCAAAGAACATGTGTTTGGACTCTCTTATACTAACACAACTGAAAAATCTCTAAAAATACTTCAATCGTTTGGGTTCGTTTCAAACAACCAACCAAGTAACCAAATAAGTTTTCTCATTTTCTTTCTTAGAAAATCGTTTGAGGTGTATCAAAATATTAAGATTTTGCTCTTATTGTGAGAGATTTATAATATGTGAAAATGTGATTACAATATATTTTATAAATATTTTATTTTCTTGTAATCTTTGCCTATTATTTTCTTATCATTTTTGTGGGTTTCCACGTAAAACATCTTTGTATCATCATTTTTTATCTTTCTCTTTATATTTATGTAGTCCTCATTACAGAATGTGTTTTCTACTTCATCTTTTATTAATAGATAATTCAATGTATAGTTTAAAAATAGAGGACCGGGACACACTTCGACATGCTATGAAGTAGGGTTGACACTAAGTTGCCTGTTAGCCAGTTTAGAGTTATTTAATTATTTTTTTATCCAAAAAATAGATAAATTATATGAATTTAGTATATATTAATCATTTTAACACTTGAATATTATTAAATATATAATTTACATTATTTTAATATAATGATTTGACTTTACTAAAAAATGATAATATATAATAACTTTGATAACTTGGCTTAGGTTCAATCACAAAATATTTTACAGTAGTTATCCGTAGAATTGGTCTTGAAAAGCAATAGAGTGTGGAGGACTGAGTTTTTTAAATTAAAAATGAATTTTAAAATTATGAGTTAATGATTTAAGTAAGTTTAGAGTGTGTAGTAATAGAGCTTGAGCAGGTTGCTAGGATACCATTGTTTTGAAGGTTGGGACAAGATGTGAGAGTAACTCAAGAAAACATCATTCTAGGCTTGACGTTGATCATCTCAACACTGCCATTGTTTCTCGAGAATAGAACCAAACATTTGGGGGAGTAGATTTCGACGGCCATAGCCAACAATCAAATGCGTGTAAAAGCACGCATCTTGATAATGTTGTTAAAATCTTATTGGTGGCAATGGAGGCAATTCTCGAGAATAGTGTACTGCCCATTAGGGGGGCCAGCAGGTAAAATAATTGAAGAAGAAAGAATGGTAAAATGATGGGGTAGGAACAAACCTAAAAGTTGGTGGGGGCAATCTTGAAATAAATGAGTATCGGGAAAACAAACCACCAACTAATAGGAGATTTTGGTGGCCAATAAAATTTACAATGTATTTAAATTAGCCACACGTTCAATACCTATCAGAGTGAAATTTAGTATATTAGAGAAGCCATAAGGCTGCTAAACGAACAAGTGAGCCAAACTTAACTTGTGTTCAAATTCGGCTCGAGATCAAACGAGTTTTGAAATTGCATGCTCGAGCTCGACTCTAATATTTGTATGTTGTCCGAGCTCGACTCGAACTCGAATACACTTAAACTATTTAATTTTGATGAGCTCAAACCCAGCTCGTTCGTAAGCTCATTTTTATGTTGTTTGAGCTCGACTCAAGCTCGAAACCAGCACGATTCTAAAGTGGAAAGTAACTCACTTAAAAAAATAAAGTTAGTGTGGATTGAACCTACGACCTGCAGGTCTTGAACTTGAATACCAATCATCTAAGCTATTTCACTACTTTGTTATTATATTATATATAAATAAATATAACTCATTACAATTAAACTTATATACACTATATATATATATAAAGACTATATTATTTTATTATTTTATCGAGTCGAGTTCGAGTTATAATCGAGTCAAGTCGAGTCGAATACTGTCTTGTTCAAACTCGGCTCAAAGGATTCGAGTTAGAGTCGTGTTCGAGCTGGCCTAACATAAAATGCTCACGAGCTGGCCTAAAGAAGACCCGCCTGGTTTCATAATCGAACTGGGCACCACATTTAGTCTCAAACCCAAACCATATCAATCCACATGGAATAGTTAAATATACAACAAGCATACAATAAGCAGCAATTATTTAACAACACTTAAACAATTAATATATCATTATATTGCAACAAACTATAAAATTATTCCTACTATATATAACTTGACTATCACAATAAATAAAATAATCAAGTATTAAGCATTGAAAATAATATAACAAGTCTCAAATTTAATTGATTCAACTCTCATGAATCGCACCAGGTTCCATTGCTAATAGTGTATAACCAGGTAAAGATATACTAAAAGTTCAAAACAAAAATAACTAATAGTATTTAACTGATAGTCCAATTGCAAAGTCCACTCTGCGTCTCCTCCAAAAGTTCACTCCTATCTAGTCATTACATGCAGAGGCACATTAGTGATGAAACTACGGAGTACGTATAACAATAATGAATAACAAAAGCATCACAAATATGAATTTATGTGCAACTCCTGTTCCAACAGACTGATCGATCTGCTAAAGAGATTTACCATCTATGATCATAAACACTGTCTTTTCCCTCACTGGATGACACTACACTTATTCCCCGCCTACATTTCGATGTCAAAGTGTGTATTGGGCTAAGTCGGTTCACAATTCGTTTGCTAGTGTCCAGCTGTATGCCTATGTTATTGGAAGCTGCTAGTGTGCAGCTGTATGCCTACCTAGCATTATTCGTCTCTTTATAATGGTTATTTTTTAGCCCTTCTGTATATATACAGGCGCGTTGCAATGCGCTGCCCGTTTTAGGCAGCGCTGCTCTTGTGGGCTGCTAAATCTGATCCAACGGCCCACAGCAACCCACCCCCGGCCAACCAACACGCCAACCCCCCCCAACCCTCCCTTCCGCCTCCCCCTTGATGTGCTGAACTCGTTGCATCGAGGGCAAAAAAAAAAATTAATGGGCTTTACTGACAGCATTTATAATCAACTAATTAAATTAAACGGTGAATTTACAAAACAATGAAAAAAAATTGTTGAGGACATAATGGTTGCCTTGATTTCTTATACTTATGTTTCTATCGATGTAAAAATATATATTTTCAAGTCAAAAATATTTGTGAGTATAGTCGAGGAGGCCAGATTTGCATCTGTCGGCCAAGAATAAATCTAGCCGAAGATGAGCATTCAGATAAGAGTTAAGCCTTTCAAATTCCACATTAGTTACTTAAAAATGGCCAGATTTGGTGTACGTAAACATAATATAAATTATCATAAGAGAACAAAAGAGTTATGGTCTCAAGTGTGTGTGTTCTAAAGAAGGACATATAAAAGAAAATGAGGCACAAAGAGAAATACCCCACAAAGGAAAAAAGAGAAGTCATCCTATAATTAGAGAAGATTGTCATACACGCATTAGGGTAACTAAAATTCAAAGGGCACATGGAAGGTTATGCATTTTGAAGAAGGACATAGTATGCACTCCTGACACCATCAAAAACTCAATTTCTCAAGTCACAAAGGTATGTTACAAGTGTGCACCAAAATTTGATTGACACATTTGGAGAGGCTAACATAAAAACTTCTCAACTAATGTCTGTGCTAGAAATTGAAGCAGGTGGGGCTGAAAATATTGGTTGTACAGAGAAAGATATTAGAAATGCCCAGACAAAAAGTAAAGAAGAGATAAAGGAAATAGATGCCCAATTATTGTTGGAACATTTCGAGGAAATGAAAGAGATGAATGACTCCTTTTTTATTCCTATTAAGTAGATGATGAGGGTAGATTGAAGCATTGTTTTTGAGTGGATGGAATTGCAAGAAAAAATTATCAACTTTTCTCAGATGTGATAATTTTTTATACAACATATGGTACAAATAAATATGCACTTGTTTTTGCACCATTCACTGGAAACCATCACAAGCAAACAATTACATTTGGATGTATTTTTTTAAGTAATGAGAATCCTGAGTTGTTTGTGTGGTTGTTTGAAACATTTTTGAAATGCATGGATTGAAGGCATCAAGGGGCAATTGTTACTGATCAAGATCCTGCAATGGATAAAGTAATTAAATTGACATTTCCTTCAACATATTATCATCCTTGCATATGGCATATCCTTAAGAAGGAGAGTGAAAAACTAAGTGCAATTGCTCACAGAAGAGAGTTTTATGAGCCATTCCATAGTTTAATTTATGGTGCCAAAAACAAAGAAGAATTTGAATCACAATGGAGTGAAATAATGAAAGATAATTGCTTGGAGAAAAATGAGTGGTTAAAATTCGTACATGCAATTCGTCATGCGTGGGTGCCTGCGTATAGTAAAGGTATATTTTTGGCTGGTATAAGAAGTTCGCAAAGAAGTGAATCTCAAATCTCATTTTACTCAAGGTATTTGAACAAAAAAATAGCCTTATTGAGTTTATACATAAATTTGAGAGAGCTATCAAAAGACAGAGATTGTACGAGGCAAAAAAATCTTATGAAAACTTATATAAAAGCCCCAAATTGGTCACCCCATGTAGGCAAATTTGGTGAACAGTGTGAGGTAACATGTAGTAGAAATAATAAAGAGTTGGTTGCACGTGTTACTTACAAGGGAGTTGACAGTAGATGCATATGACAGTATATGCATATGCACGTGTCAACTTTTGGAAAGTGAAGGTATTCCATGTAGGCATTTGCTATATGTACTGAGATTGAATGAGGGGGATGTTTTTCCTGAACTCTATATCATGAAGAGATGGACACTTGAAATAGCAAAGGAAGTTGTTTTTGATGGAGATGGAGTGAAACTTCATGGTCATTGCAACAAAACTTTCTCTAATTGGGGAAATTTGCACTGTATATTTAATCGATGGGCTAAAAATGCATATTCATCATCTGAGAAATTTGACCTCACCAAGCAAAAACTTTTAGAGATAGAGAAATTGGTAAAAGATGTGGTAGATGATCCACATCATGGAATACAAGTCCAGCATGGAATACAACTACACCATGGAATACAAGTACGTCCACCGACACAATCAAAGACAAAAAAAAGTGGTAAAAGATGGAAAGAGTGGTAAAGAACTTGCAATAGACCATAAGGTAAAAGATAAGCTATGTCATGGTTGCAATAAACGGGGAGTTGGGCATGATAAGCGCACTTGCCCTGCAATTGTAGCACATCGGTAATGTTGCTTACCACAACCCTTGTTTTTATCTTTGTTATATATAATTTATGTGATTATTTGCCATATTTTGTTTTTAAATATGTAGGCAAAAAAAATGTTCCATCTGAAAGTGTAGTCATGGGGTCTATTCAAGGGCATTAGTACGATGATGGCGAATCTCAAAGCAATGATGCAGAACGACTATGATAGCTCCAAATCAGGAAGGAGTGTATAATGTTAGTGATTTGTAACTTATTTCTATAACTTGTTATTGACTTTAATCAAACTTGACAAATTTGTAACTTGTAAGTTTGTACTTTTATTCATCATGTGGAAGAAAGTTAAATGTGTTGACTATGATGGCTCTCATGTGTTTTGATTCTGATGTGTTGCCTACTTCATCAACATTGTTTAAATGTTATCAGAATATATAAGAGTCTGCCATTTTTTTTAATTTAGAGTTGATCGCAAAATTAATTTTTCAACCATTTACCAAGTTATGATGCATTATTTTAGAATATTGACTCAAGTCAGGAGCGAGTTAAGTTTTAACTGACTATGGTTGGGACTAAGTCAATTTTTTATTGACTTGACTCGAGTCGATACCGAGTCAATTTTTTATTAACTTGACTCGAGTCGATACTGAGACAGTTTTTTATTGACTTGACTTGAGTCGATACCAAGTCAATTTTTTTTAACTTGACTCAAGTCAATACCAAGTCGATTTTTTATTTACTTGACTCTAGTCTATACCGAGTCAATTTTTTATTGACTTGACTCGAGTCGAGACCGAGTCAATTTTTTATTTACTTGACTCGAGTCGAGACCGAGTCTAGTTTTTACTCGAGTTAAGCCCGGCTGTGGCCGCGAACGGTGGCGGGGGTGGTGGTGGCATGGGGCGGCGGATGGGGCTGGGCCAGCGGCGGCTGGGGGCGGTGGTGGGAGGGGCCGCAGCCACGGATGGTGGTGGGGGACGGTTGTCGTCGTCGCATGGGGGCAGGCGGGCGGGGGCTGGGAGCGGTCGTCATCGTTGTAGGGGATTGGGTGGGGGGGGGGGTTTGCGCGTTGGATCAGATCCAACGGCCCATAATCCCCGCGCTACCAAATCTTGGCAGCGCATTGTAGAAATTTCTTTTAACGGTTTATAATTAATAACTAATCTAGGTGATCCACGTTCAATTTCTGAAGCTTTGTATACATAAAAAGCAGCACAGGACCAAGGAGATTTGCTTTCCCTAATTAAATTGTTTTCTAGTAATTTTGTAATTTCTTTTTGACAATAATCTACTAATTCTTGATTCATCTGAATAGGTCTTGCCTTAGTAGGAATTTGTTTATCTGTAAAACCTACTTCATAAGGAAGAGAAACTTCATGTTTTTCCTATTCCAGAATAAGAGAACAAAATAACGGTAGTATACCTTATGAAAACTATACATTTGGACAGTTAAAAGGTATAGTAATAGCAGAAGGATTAAAATTGTGTACCGATTTATCTTTACGCAATCAACTGAAAAAACAAAAACTCCTAGGTAGAAAAGAATTAGGGGAATTTTGTAATCAGTTTGGAACTAATTTAACTCCTCAGTATGCTGCAAATAATTATCCTAAAAAGAGAAATAAAAATAAAAAGAATAAAAAACCTTTTATTCCTTATAGAAGAAAGAAAAATAAATTTAGGAAAGAACCACAACCAGAAAGAAAATCAGGTAGAAAATCAAATAAGAAAAATAAAGACTTTGCAACTTCATCTAAACCAATGAAACCCTTAGTATGTTGGGAATGTGGTCAAACTGGCCATACACGTAACCAATGTAAATTAAATAAGAAAATTAGAGAATTAAATATTCCTGATGAAGAAAAAGAATCCTTATTGAATTTACTTCAAGAAACTTCTTCTTCAACAGAAACCTCTGAATATGAGGCTTTAGAAATAAACTCTTCAGAATCAAGTGATAATGAGAGTGAAAAATAGTTCTTGGTAAATACTGATTTTCAAACTTACAGTCACTCTTGGTAAATACTGATTTTACACACTCGTAAATACACAATACTGATACATACAGTATATTATCAAATACTGCTGTATAGTATATTTAAAACAAAGAGTACAAATACATGAAAATATACGATACCATTTGTACAGCAAACTTAACAAAAGCATGTACCAAATTTAAAATACAAAAAACAATACAATACATACAAATTCATATGGTCTGTAGCTCACACCGATGGAAAAAAATTTTTTTTATTTATTTTGGTTCACCGAACCGACGCTTGAAACACACTGAAAACAGACACGAAAACAAACTCAAAAGCAAACTCAGACACGCTGAAACACAGACTGTTCACAAAAGAAAACGGAGAAATAGAGATCTGAAGAAGGATGAAAACTTACAGACATAGTAACGAAGCGGAGAGTTCCTATGCCTTCTGAAAGAGATGACCGTGGATGGTGGACAGATTAAAAGAGAAAGAAGAAATGAAAAGAGAAGACAGTGGATGGCGGATAGATGGAAACCGGTGGAAAGAAAGCAAATGGAGAAGAAGTCTGGAGAAAAACCCTTCCTCAAACCATACCCCTTCGCTTCAATTTATAATGAAAATTGGGAATCTTTTCCGACCAACCATGGCCCACGTGGGGTCCACCAACTTTTTCAAAGAGATTCCTTGGTGGGACCAGACGTGGGACCAGTGGGGCCATCAGTGGGACCAGTGGGATCAGTGGGACCAACAGTGGGACCCACAATAGTATGGACGGTGCTCCAAGGAGAAGTTTTTCTTGGAGGAGAATTCTTTATCTGACTAGGATTACTAGATGACTCTTGACTCATTCCTACTGTAGGTGAAGCAACTGGTGAAGGAGACTTTTCCTTGCAGGGCACATCATAGTAATGTGACCATATTACTAATTATCAAAAACCTTTCCGTTAGGATTTAATCTGGTCAAATACCCACTTTAACTATATCAATGGGTACCCCTACATACATCAGTGTAATTAATATTTGTATGGAAAATAATAAAAGTTCATCAATGATGTGTTTAGAATATACATCACTTACACGGTAGATCTTACTTTGGCAAGTGTTCAATGTGGTACTAACTTTGGAGACACCATAATCTAATTGGCTTAGGAAATTCTGTCGTTGGAATAATCTAATGTGCCCCAAAAGTTTAATCAATGTCTATTCCAGCCCAAAATCTAATACAATCACAGTATTAACTGCCCAAATTACATGTACACGTGAAAGACATAAGCATTAAATGATATGATGCATAACCACTAAAACACCATCAAAATTTTTTGATCACATCTAAATATAGGAACTTGGCATGCATCAAGATAATTATGATCGTAATCCACCAACATTAATAATCCAATAGAATAAATTATAAGGGTGAAAAAGTACCTAGCTATTAGCGGTAACTAGTCCCTGATGTGGATCCCTTTGGTTAGTATGAAAGAATATACAAATTTATGATATCTACACTTATTAATAAAAGGGGACTTCAATGTTGGCCTAAGATTAAAAATAAAAGAATCAATTAATCAAAATACAGAAAAAATTTAAAAATATAATAAAAATACCTCGTATAGAGGGTCATGAGTTCAAACCTCTCTAGCCTCAACTTCTTTAAAAATAATAATAATAATAAATTTTTTTACAGTAGAAGGTCATGGTTCAAACCCAGCTAACCTCAATTTCTAACTTCTTAGTAATAAGAATCTATCTAATTATCTTGAAAAATATATAATAAAAAATTATATAATTATAATTTATTTTTTCATTCAAATAAGATATAAAATATATCTATAATGTCAATAAAATTCTATATCTAAAATGTTAAATTATTTCAATATATCTAATTATTCAATGAGAGAATATATTTAAAATTAAAATGTATTCAGTATAAGTCGCACATGGCAGGACATCTTGCTGTGTTTGTATTAACTTCTACTCAATTTTATTAATAATGAAAGGAAATTAGGATTTAATGGTAAGAAGATAATCATTTTATGATTCAATGGTACTTTATTACAGTGTTACAATTCAATGGTATTTTTAAATTTAAAGTCGTTAGTACCCTTGAATATGAGCTTGGGCAGGATGTGACGAACAAAAAAGCATTGATTCATGGGCAGGTTGGTCTATGGTCGTTGGTAATTTTTTTGTGTGGAAATGATTACATTTTGCTGCAAAGCATTTTCAGCCCATGCATGTTATTGGGTTTATTAGGAGATATTTTCTTCCTAATTGCGAATGTTGAAGCAATATAATTGCAAATAACTTTATTTATTGGACATGTTCATTATTGATATAAATTCATTTATATTTACACAATACAAGCATAAACTAATTTATGTATATGAGTATTTTATAAAAATTAATTTCTATTTTTAATGATCAATAACAGTAACATAGAGATCACCTATTCTCATCTTATTCAGCTTTATGTTAAATCTAATTACAATTTTATATAAATTAATTCCGACTTATGTTAAACATACTTACCATTCATGCTTGAAGAAAACATTTGCAGACTTGGGGCAGACTAGAGGCCATGATTTTCAGTTCATCCCCTTCGGCACAGGCAATGCTTGAAGGCGACATTTTTTGTCGATAAAGTTTTGATCATTGATGCAGTTTTTTTGTACAGGAAGGCGAAGGTGGGCTCGAATGGCTGTCAATGTACTTGGAAGATTGCTTTTCTGGCACAGACTTCCATTTTCCTGCGCCGGCAATGACTACTCCCGCAGCCTCAATTATGCCGGCGATTCTCCGGCGAAGAGCATAGATAGAGACTATCAGGAATGTTTGCCCTATAGAGGACTTTCATGATATAGTTTATGATGCAGTTTCTGATCGCATAGAATGATGAGATCCATGTCCCTAACCCAAGCTCAGGATATGTGGAAGATAAGAGTCGGTTGTCCTTGGGTAATTAATCTGTAGAGCATTATCTTATACTATTAGGACTAGAAATGTGAATGTGTTTTCAGGGAATTTAGTGATTGTTTACTGATTGCTTTATTAGTTTATTTTAGAAAAAATAATTATGTGTTTGCTTCACCTTTTGTTGGCAGTTTGATGATCAATGTTTTTGACAAAAGTAGAATGCGTTTACTTCATCTTAGCGCCTGGTTTTCCATGGCTTAGATTGTTTGGTCTTCTTCCTTGTCCCTGTTTTTTAGCTTATTTAGATTCTGATTGTTCACGAGCGAAAGGCACAAAAGAATGTAGACAGAGGCTATTTGTAGTGATATATTAGCTTTCATGATATGAACTGGGATATTGTTTTTCATCATGCAGAATGTTGGAACAAGATCCTTGTCCCTGAGCTATATTTCATACTACTAGAGCTAGAAATATTGTGAATGTGTTTAATTTATCTTAGCAACAGAAAAAAGAGGAAATTTAGAAATTGTTTACTGTTTAATTCATTTTAGAAAAATATAGAATGTGTTTACTTCATCTTTTTGTTGACAATTAGATGATTAAGTGTACTTAAGATATGTGGAATTCCTCTACATTAGAAAACGTAAAAAGTGTTTATTTCATTTTTTTTGTTGACAGTTTGGTATGTTAAATATATTTGAGAATTGTAGAATGCGTTACTTCCACTAAGATGTAACCGATGTAAGATGGGTACTGGGTTCTTCAAACTGGTATTGGGTCCTTCAACGGGGCAGTGACACATTCTTTTGTCTTCCCTTGTGGAAAAGCATATCCATCTCCATGCTGGTATAAAACTTCCATCACACAAGACAGGCTTCTAATAGCCTTCATGTCAACCATTGGTATTGGAGTAGGTCTCATGCATGCCTTGTTTATGTCTTTCCAGGTGACTCCGATATCCTCAACAAGCTTCTCCAAGGCCTCCTCCCCGCTGCATTTGTTCTCCTTCATGTAGCAGACAACAACCAATGTAATATTTCCTGTCTCTTGGTCAAACTATACAGTGACCAAGATAAAGTACTGTTGTTGATAAATTGATGGCGCATGTAGAGAGTAATTATATAAATAGGATAAATACCAACCTTATAAACATTAATATCGCCGTAAATTCGGTGAATTCGACTAGTGCCTTCAACTTATTTTGGTATGATTTGATCCATTCCATATCTTCCTTGGTTTTGTCTTCCCCAGCCCCGGCGAAGAGTGAGGTAATAAGCAATGGGCAACTTCGCGGTGAAGTACCATTTTGCATCTTCAAAATGTTCCCTGCAAATGTCTTTCACCTGCCATGGCACAAACAATAACAGATATATATTTATATGCTATCACTCATGCATATTTAGATTTAAATATTAGAAGAATTTTAATATTTTATGTAAAATTAACCAATATGATTTTTAAATTTCACAACAAACATAAGTACTTTGTGTGTAATATGACGGGTCTAAATTATTTCTTTAAAAATAGTTAATTAAAGTTAAAATTCTGCATTCACGCCCCCTCTAGTATACTAGCTCCAAACTTTTTAGTCTTGTGACTACTGTAACAACTCAGGCCAAGTACAATATGATGGGCTTAAGTAATATTTTAAAAAGTTATTAATTGAAATTAAAAATCTATATTTATACTTTTATTAATATCTTACTTTAGTAGTTATTAGATGTAAGATGAACTTTTTAGGATCCTACAATCTCATACGATCTTACAATACAATACCCCACCTTTAGAAAATTTTGTTTTCAAACTTTTTTCCTTGGCCCCTAAGTCTATCTCATATCTAATCTAGTCCAATTCATTATCTGGTCCTGCATTAGCTTTTATAACCCGGCCTAAGTGTAGCATGATTAGCCTAGTTATTTTTTTCAAAATGGTTAATTGAACAAAAGATCTCTAGGCATCACATTAATTTACTCAGATTTTATTCCAGTAGTATTGTATGTTGGGTTAATTTTGTATGATCTTGCAATCCAACCACTTTTTATGAAAATTATGTCTTCGAAATTCTTTTTCATCGGCCCGTAATCCTCGTCCATATCCTTTCCGGCCAATATCAAATACATACGGTCCCACAATGAATAAGATATATAACTACCTGATCTAAGTACAAAATGATGAGCCTAGTCATTTATACAAAATAATTCAACCAAAATTGAAAGGGACAACCCCTAGTATAATAGAATTTATCCCGATAATTATTTGATGTAGGACTAATTTTGTAAGAACGTATATTTACAAATAGTGTCATAGTCAATCCAAGATTGTATTGAATGGTGAGCTTAATTAGATTGGACATGAGCTAGGCGCGTGCGCCAAAACTAGACCACATATTCAATGCCAATTAGAGTAAGAATAAGAGTATGTTTACACATCTTCAATTTAGGTTGACTATTTTGAAGAGATAAGTTAAGCTCATTAATTTATAATTGGGCCTAGTCCTTAATTTACCGTCTTCTTCTTTACCAAATCACAACTTCTAAATATTTTGAGGTAAATATATAAAAAATTCTCTCCATTTCTACAAGAGCGAAAAAGTGGAGGAGCTACTATTTTCTCCTTTTTTCTATCAAAGTAATCCCAATACCTTTTGTAATACCTTTTAAACCAAATTAAAATAATTAAATCCTTTTGTTTATAATAATTAAAGTCATATGGTGTCTCCCCTTATTCCTCCCAAGAGGTAGCCACCCAAGAAAGCTGCTCTATCCAATGCCCCGAAAAAGTCCCCAGGATCAAAGTGAAAGTTAAAAATAGTAATTTTAACAGCCAAATGCATGTAAATATAGTTTTAACAGCTTGTTTTATGTATGATGCGCGATATAAATTCCCCTCCAGAACGAGTTCATCTTCGAAATCTTTCAAGCAATTGATCATAGCCTTGTACAAAGGTTTGATGTAGTCTGGAAGGCTTTCTATTTCATTCATGCCCCATCTACTTGACAAGAAGAAAACAACATTTATAAGCCACATGACCAATATCATAAGCATCCAATAATCCAACTTTGATACCAAATAATTATATCCCTTTTACTATTATATGCATTTGGATACATACAACTTTTGTTACCTTTGAACAGCGAGAGAAAAAAGTTGGAGCTCATCTTCTGTTCCATAGAGATCATGTTAAGAGAGGAAAGTTTGTCTTGCTTGTGAAGCAAATACACTATAAAATCACAAATTTGATGTTGATCTTGTAGATCTTGTAAAAAATTCATGTTTATTTCAGATGCATCTCAAATAATTAATCATAATTGCAAACATAATGGTCTCATCTATACGTCGATTAAGACAAGTGCTTTTGTCCACGACATGCAGTAAATATACTTAAAGTTATTGTTGACAATACTGGAGGGGCGGGGGGCGAACATTTGAGATATTTTTCTACTCACACTTAAGTAAAAACGTAGTAGTTACTGTCATGTGTGCATTGTCAAACTTAATTTATCCATTTGCACGCCAACACCTTAGATCTTCTCAGAGCTTCCCATAAACTTTTTCTAATTAACAATTTCCTATGCAATATGCATTTAAGCTATTTTGATAACAACTTTTTTAATAATTAAATTAAAAGAAACTCTTAATTACAACATCTTCTTAGAGTTTCTCCTACCTTTTTAAATAAAATCAATGGACAATGAGTATTTCTTGGTCTGGTAGCACAAGTCCAAATGGGTATTTTTGTGCGTATCTTGCTTGCTTTTGTTTTTATCATAACTTATATGTAGCGTTAAACTACATCATAATATGGACCATGCAAGTCTACTAAGTTGGGTAGAGTGTTTCACATTTGGATTACTTGTTAATTTTTTCACGGTGCTTAGGATACTTGGACATAAATATGCGTCAGGTGAGAGCAGATTTTGG
>JAURVB010002627.1:0-34180 GCA_033002965.1 Piper betle | reverse complement strand
TATACATGCGCATTGCCTGTAAGAAGAAAAACTTAGTTACTAAATATCTACCGATCCAGTTATAGTTTACACAAATGGCATATATTAAAGGAATGCTGGACAAGACTCCTTTGACACAGAGCTGATTCACAGTAATATCTGATTTATATACAAAACCCACATGAGGACACCGAGAAAACATTCAAATATTCACCGCCAAAGCCTCATTGTCCTAGTTACTTTAAAACAAACAACAGATTTAAAAGCTGACCTATCTGTGGATTTACTAGAGGATGGTAGATTCGATCTCCATGTCTGACTCGGTTAACTTTCAGGATCGCCCAAACATCAACTACCAAAGAAACTATTTACAACTTTAAATACCAAACTGATATGAGCAAGTCACATGCATCTACAAAGCCCCCCAAGACCAAGGTACAAAGATACTGAGACAGTGTTGCATCCGCCTACCAAGGTACCATTTCCATCCCACAAAATCAAGGACAAAGAACAAGGAATTTGAAGGTCAGAAGACACAGCCTATGTAGATACTCCAAGAGAGAATTTCCACAGAGACCCCATTCATCTCAGATTAGAGCTCAAAATGGGGACCAAATCAAGTTAAGAATAAAGATATCCTTCAAACCTGATACTGCAGTAGATAACTATCTCAGTTCAATGAGGATTGAAGTAAGAGCTGCATTCTGATCCGGGAGCTGAGATTAGGAGAAAGATCAGAGCTGCATAACTAAATCTACAATAACCCTACTGTGACGCCACAAGGATGTAAGCAACCGCTGAAGCCTCTACAGAGTCTCCTGCTGAATCAACACCGCTGCTGTATTGGAGCCACAAGCGTGCTGCAGCCTCCTGTACTGTGAGATGCAGTGAGGGAAGCAACCAAAGGTGAAACTCATCAGCAAGCAAATGTGAAGGCAAAAAGATCTTAATAAAGAAAGATATGCCCTGAGACTACAAACACCTAGAAACCAAGCAGAGAGCTGAAAATCTAAAGACATACCTCCTAGAAGGTGATCAGATTAGAAATCATCACAGCGAAACCAAGATCTACAGCAACCTCATCTGGGCTGAATGGGTGTACAAGGTGGATTGAAGGCCACCAAAGTCAATTAGGCACACACAGCCATGCCACTACAAAGAAATATAAACAGATGAGGATCCAGACACCAAATTCTGAAGACTTTGAGATTACAAACCAAATTTAACATACTACAGAAAAGCTGACACTGTGATTAAAAGAGAAACACACTCTGTGAAGAGCAAAATCCTTGGCAGCTGTATTTGTGGAGGAAACGTGATCAGAGAAGCCACCCAGATCAGCGTGAGACAGCAAAGCAGCCACCAAATTCTGTTTGTAAAGGATTCCCACGTATATGTGACAACCATACTGAATAAAATGAATTACCTTTGAAGTTTCAGCATTACATATAATATTTCGGGGACGAAATATTTCTAAGTTTGGGAGATTGTAAAACCCTGAAAATAATTAGGTTATTTTATTTAGGGTTTTGTAAATCTTAAAATGAATCAATTATTTAATTAAATTAATTCTTGAAAATCAATATTTTATCAATTATAACCCATTCATAGTTTTTGACCTTTCGTTATCACACAAATATAGTTATGAGTAATTACGTTCTTTTCTATAAAATTTAATATAGTGACTTCTTAAATTCCACACATATTTATAAAATTTAATGTAATGACTTTTAGAATTCCACACATATTCTTCTATATAAAGGAAAGTTCTGTTGTTAAATGAGAACATCCTCTGGATAGGTTGTGAGCACATTTGACACACAAAGGGGCAAGACTTTAGGATTATTTGTTATAGTTGCGGGTTCTTCACCAAATTTTTAGGTCCGTATAATTATTTAAAATGTTGTATTTTCCCTTGTGGACAACCTGGTCAGCCTGAGCCCAGATTCGACCACCATGCACCGAGTGCAACCGGGGTCAAGGAATTGACTCAGTCCGACACGGGCTACGCCCTTCATAATCCAATAATGGACATGTCAGAAAGGACCTGACAACCCATAATACAATAAATTGGACATGGCGGATTGGACTCGCCAGCCAATTACGGACATGGTGGATTGGACTCACCAGCCGATAACGGACATGGCGGATTGGACTCACCAGTCGGTAATGGACATGATGGACTGACCCATCAGCCAATAAATTGGACATGGCGGATTGGACTCGCCAGCCAATTACGGACATGGTGGATTGGACTCACCAGCCGATAACGGACATGACTGAATTGGACTCGCTAGCCCAGGACATGGTGGATTGGACTCACCAGCCGATAACGGACATGGCGGATTGGACTCGCCAGCCGGTAATGGACATGATGGATTGACCCATCAGCCAATAAATTGGACATGGCGGATTGGACTCGCCAGCCAATTACGGACATGGTGGATTGGACTCACCAGCCGATAACGGACATGGCGGATTGGACTCGCCAGTCGGTAATGGACATGATGGACTGACCCATCAGCCAATAGATGGACATGGTGGACTGACCCATCAGCCAACTAATGGACATGGTGGACTGAACCATCAGCTAATAAATGGACATGTTGGAATGGTCACAACAGCCAATATTATAGATAATGATAGGGAGTTTATGGACTTGTTTTATTTAATTATACGGCTTAGTGTTTAATCACTAACGCGGAATTGCCTCCGCAGGTTAGTAGCTGGAACTAAAGACTAAGAGATGACTGGGTGGTTCTTCTACCAACTCAGGTGGTGAACAGATAATAAGCGGACTTCTCTTTTACTTTTCTTGTGTTATAAATGTGGCTATGGGAAACGGTCCAAGACTGTGGGATGATTATTTCATACATTGTCATTTGAAACATAAGTTCTTTTTGAGTTAGAAATGCTAAACTTATTTGTTTTCATATGTTTATTAACAAGTTCTGGCAATGAGCTTATTCTATCTACAAGGAGTGTCCTTCCATCTTAGTCGGCTTACCACCCACCTGCAAATTGATGGACAAACAGAGGCTGTGAACAAGACTACGGAAATGTATCTGGGATGTTTTTGCGGTGACAAACCAACTAAATGGGTGAGGTGGTTACTGTTACAGCCCTGATTCATGGATGTTACCGGGAACTAGGGTTTGGGTGTTGTTCCTAGGTTTCCCGCGTCCATGAGGGGGTAATAGTGGCTATCCGAGTGGTGGAAACAACATACCGAGGCTAACCCGTGTTATAGTTGCAGGTAACGAACTAAGGTGCATGAGGCTGCCGGGTGACCGAGCATTGTGGGATAGCATGGCGTCGAGTTACGGCAGTGGATTGCGGCACATGGGTCGGTATATGCGGTACCGAGTGTGTGGTCGGGTTCGAGTCAGGAAACCTCAAGATGATGCTGGTTCGTGAGTTGGTGCGCTAGCCGGGTGCTGATCGAGCATCAGGGCTAGGCGTACGAGTGATCGGTGTATGGGTCGGAACATCGGGGTTGAGGTGCAACCTGTGTACCGAGCATGATCGATCAGGCTACCGAGCAGATGAGCGGTACCGAGTGTGCGCGAGCATGAGCGAGCGCAGCATGCCGAGCAGCAGCCAGGCATGCCAAGCAGCGCGGTCGTGCCGAGCAGTTTGCCGAGTTGGGTGCCGAGCGACCTTGCTGTACCGGACCAAGTATCGGTACTGGGGGCAGCACGGGCGAGCGCGTAGCGGCATGGCGCTGGTGCGTGGGCGAGTGGCGAGCGTGATGTGAGGTTGCTGATGCGTGGGCGCTGTGCGAGATCGAGGGTGTGCCGATCCAAACAGCGGCATGCTGGTGCGTGGTGCGGTGCAGGTGCTCCAGCGGTAGCGATGTCCAGCGATGGATGAATGCCGATGTTTGCAGCGGTACGGATGCCGGGGAATGCAGCGGTAGACCATTGCCGGTATTGTGGCCGGTAATTGCTGGACGAGGCGATGAGGTTGAACCAGTGGCGAGGCGATGGCTGAGGTCGAACCATGGGCTAGACTTGAGTCCAGCGGTGCAGCCAACGATCTGTTGGGAGTTTGTTACCAGAATTGGATCAGATCTGGGAGAAGATTATGATCGGGATGTTGCAACTAACTTCTGGAGATAAACTGGAAGACCATGTGATGAACCTGGACGTGGATTAGGGCTGGGTTGCTGGTGACGCGGTGGATCTTTGCAGTATCTTTTGGAGATAAGGATGCTGACTAAGATCAGAGTTATCTTGAAGCAGGAGATCGTGGTGTATAAATACACGGTGTGAAGGCTGGAAGAAGAGATCCGAGGAAGGAGAGAAACCGAGGAGAGAATTCCGTAGGTGATTGGTGCAACGTGAAGTCTTGAGTGCAGAGACATCTGGGAGAGAAGGAAACTTGTGAAGGTGCTGCAGCTGGTGCTGGTGAAGAGTACTGGACTTTCATTGGAGTTTGCCGGAATCCAGGTACACGTTGTGGGTTGCTAGTGTGTGGCAATCGGGGAGGGTTACTTGGGTTATAGTAATCCCGTGAGTTCCATTGTATTTGGGGTGCATTGGGGCGAGGCTGTGGGGGTTGTCCACAAGCCGAGCAAGTACTTGAAGGAGAGAGTAGAGTGCTTGTAATCCTTATGTGTGATAATATAAGGTTGGGAAGTGTTTTTCCCGTAATCTGTGGTTTTGCTTGTTGGCTGACGTTTTAGGCAGGGAACTTCTGTATTTAGGTCGCGGTCGAAGTTTACAAGGTAGCCAGTTGTGGTAACTGGTTGCTGAGACGAGCAAGGGCAGACGACATGACCCCAATACGCATATCGGTATTTGGGGCGATCGGGCAGTTGCTGCGTGTGGCGCTGTTTGGTTCTTGGAACAGCTTATCGGCAAGGCGTGTTGGTAACCGAGAACGCTGTATCGGTGCTTGTGTGTGATCGAGCACGGGTGATCGAGCAAAGGGCTGATTGGAGTAGCGATATCGAGGACGGAGATCTGCTGGGATCGATACCAGTAACCTCGGTGTTGTGGAGTTGGCCGAACACAAGGGTGGTGTTTGTGTCGTGGGCTTCTGTTATTGTTCTATCTAGTGTACTTGGTGTTAGGCTGAGTGTTCTCAGAGGTGGGAATACGCTGCACAGGACTGATTGGGATCAAAAAATTTTGGGTCCTAGAATCAGCCCCGTGACAATTACCATGGGCATAACACTGTTACAATACTTCACTGCATAGTTCCATAAAATGCTCTCCGTATCAAGCAGTATATGGTAAACTTCCTCCAACTCTTTTATCTTACATTCCCGGGCAATCCAAATTGGATGAGGTCGATCAATATCTACAAAGCAGAGATTTTGCCTTGAAGGAATTGAAGTTTTAATTGGCGAGAGCACAAGAGAGAATGAAATATAACTATGATAGAAAGAGGAAAGAGATTGAGTTGAGGTATATGTCAAGCTACAACCATAAAGGCAACATTCCATGTTGGGCAGGAAGAATCAGAAATTATCTCCGAGATATGCAGGGCCTTTTAAGATAGAGAGATGTATTAGTAAGACGATGTTTGAGTACATGGTGTCTTCCACATTACTATGTTGAAGATCAAAGAGACACCAAGTAATGCTATGTTGGCACTGATCCAAGCAAATGACATGTTGACTCAAGGATGCACAGGAACGTGACAAAATTATTGGTGAAGTGGCAATTTGTTCCGAAAGTGTTCTCTTCCTGGATGGATGAACAAAGCTTTGTTAAGCAATTTCCTTGGGGACAAGGAAATGCTTAAGGGTAGGCTCACGTTACAGAGTGAACTTGAAGTTCATAAAAAAAGAAAAAAAGCGAGAGTCAAGTTAGTTAAGAAGTGGTGATAGTAAAAAATTAAAGAAATGTATTTATGATTTTATAGGAATATGGTGTGGGTCCCATATTATGGAAAATAAGCATCAATAGAGAGTGAGGGGTTTTCTTGGAGACTGTTGGATTTGTTTTGGATATGAACAATACTGTTATAGCTAGTTCCTTCGTCTTGCTCGAATACTGTGTGTAGCTTGTTAAAGCCTTAACCAGTCTGGTGCAGGTGTGATTGGAATTCTTCACTCCGTCATGCCTTCCAAGAAGGGTAAAGGAGTAGCAATTGCAGAATCTCCATCGACGATCCTCATCGGTAACCAAGTCGGTCTGCACAGGCTAGGTGGGTATGGCGTACAGGGATTGCTTTAGAGAAGATACGTTTGAGTAGCCATTGTAGCTTTGGGTTAATGAGGGATGCTGCCAAGATGCTACCAATATCATATAAGGTGAATACATGGTACGCGGACAAAAATTATAGCTACTTCATCGCTGTTCCATAATATAAAATATGGTCGCTCCTTTGTCGTTCTATAAGAGAATTAACAAGAAACTACCGGAGGCCGGAAAATTGGAAATATATATTTAAAAGGAAATTAGAATCAGACTTTTTTAGTCTGATGCATACAAATCAAGTGCACCAAAATCAAATGCATTATCACAAACGAAGAAAAATATAAGACCATCAAATGTCCTTAATTTTTGTGCAATCCATATTACAAATTTTAATCCAAATTAAGGTTTTCCAGGAGAATCAAATTGCACAGCTGCATTATCCGTTCCAAGTTCAAGTATAGAAGAATTGGCATCAAGAAGGCGTGACAATAAATATTCAAATGTTATGTTTTATCACCCAGAAACAATATTACTATTAATATCTTCGATCCCCTTTCAAAACAAAGGAGGACGAAGATTTAAATGGCACACACTGCAACAAAAAAGGTGAATTCTTGATCAGCTATAAGTAGAGAACAAGGCAAAATTCCCAGAGAAAAAACAGAGACGAGCTTCGGGATGACCTTGTCACGACTCACAAGCTTGGTGCTGCTAGCTTTATCAAAAACAACAGCAATAAGAAATATACTTACCACAAGCATGAACAGCAAATAAATGAGTGTAATGCCTTCTGACTCCCCCCAACTTTTCCTTCCCATACAAAAACATACCCACATCCTGAAGATCAGGGATAATCAAGATAGCACTCATCATTATCACCTTTAGTAGGGCTAGAATCTTTGTTTAACAATGGTGGTTTCCAATTATCACCATTTTCTTGCAAGCCATCTGATGATAATAACTGAAAGTCACTTTTGTCATGTTGCACTCTCCCACTAATCTCTAAACAGAGACCATTTGGTCGCGTTGTGCTAGGTTTTACCCTGGTAAAATTCCTCTGCAGTCCTGCTTCAACAAAAACAGGTTGGAATGTCACAGTTGGGTTTGGTTTGATGCGGTTCATTTCTCTTTCTTCTTGAGGGCGTAGTATTCTGTTTTCAGCTTCTATTTCTTGTGCTTCATCTTCATTCATTATTACCTGAAACAGGCCAAAGTGATAATTGTTAGATGGAAGGAACTGATTAACGATTCTCTCTTTTCTATTGCTATATCTCCAGGATCACTTAAAAGACCTTAAAATTCTTTGCAATGCATCATGGTCAATAACAGATTTTGTGTTATGTTCAGAGTCCACGATAATCATACCATGTTGGGCCCAATTGTATGTAGCTATCCAGGTAACAAAATTAGAACTACAATCAGTATCATCGAGAAGTTCTAAAACAATGATGATGACGATCATCATCAATGAGAGACCCCTATAAAAATCATTCCTTCGGACACAAATCTTTCTTCTCCGGATACTTAATCACAACCAGAAAACTGCAACTAAAGAAATTTCTTTTTCATCAAAGTTCTACAATTATCTGAATGACACTGAATTTGAAAAAATTCCTTCAAATCACCTCATTTTTTGTTTAGTGAGCATGAGCAAAACGTACAGATTCAAGGATGGAGTAAAACTAGAAAGAACTCTTGTTGTGAAAAAGCTAAAAAAAGGATAATGCCCGTGACTTTCTAAAAAAAAGCCTAATATGTAATCTATAATTACTTCAAATCCAAGCTCTAACGGCAAAGAAACAGACAATATAAAGGTCAAAGCTAAATATAACAGTAACTTGGGAAAGGAATGAAAATTACCTTGCGTCCAACCAAATCAAAAGTGACAACCACTTTGCTTCGCCTTGCACGGTCAGCATCTTCAACTTCTTGTTGCTTCTTCCTCAGAAGCTCCTTTTCCTAAAAAGTAAGAAGTGCCAGGTGAAGGATTATTACAAAGTAGATGTCTAAAAGGTCCATACTTCGTTAGTATTTCTGCAGCAAAAGAAACACAAGCAATTAAACATATTAAGTAAGCCAAAGGCACATTGTATCAACATGAATATTAGCATATAAGTATATATGAACAAATAAATTTTTTCTATTTCATCAAATAAACATATTTATTGTGCCATCATAACCATCATTAGCCTTCATCCACCAAATCCCAAATGCTTAGGTATGGGTTACTTCAGTATGCTCAATCACATATCAAATCCATGGCCAAAGAAGTAAGTATTAACTGCCCTTGTGTTGAAGACCTTCATCCTTTAGGGCACCCTAAGGACAACTTCACTATTTTTGTCTCTTTTCAACATGACCACTTTACCTTAAATATGTTTCTCCTATTTCATGCTCAAATACTGTAGAACGTATCATTTATCTCAAGGGAAAATAAGAAACACCTTTAGACAATTTCATTATACCATAGACCATTCAAGAAATACACCATTTCAAAGCCAGATATTTCCCTTTAAACAGACATACATGGTAGCATTTCCACATTGCAATATCTAATTAATGGATTTAAATCCTCTTCCATTTGAGTTCTTTATTTTTAGTGCTCTAATTCATATATTGGTAACTGTTCAGAGTTAATTGTTAATTATCTTTAACAGCATGTATCTGGTCCAAATTGAGCTGTGAACTTATTTGGAAAGATATTATTGGTAAGGAATCTTTAAAATCAATCTTTGCACAAATAAAAAATTAGCGGTTCTCCATGTATCTGGAAAACATGAACTCCCACAGAAAGCGAATATAAAGCACACACAGAAAGTAGACACACCCAACTAGAGGACTAGTTGAAAACAAAAGGTGAGGACTAGTTTGTTACATATATCACACCTAGTAAATAAACTATAAGGTAAGAAAGAATTTGAAAGATGTATATGAGATTATTCAAAAAGTTTGGTTAGTCTACAAGAGGCTTTAAATGATTACCTCCGTTGATAACCAGCTATTTCCATCAATTTCATAATAATCACTCTGGTCATCAATGACATTAGTTCTAGCAGCAGAGTTACGGTCATATTCCACAAGTCTTTTGGCATAGGCTTCCGCAGCAACCTCAGCCTCAGATTGAGGGAGCAATGAATCTTCTAAACCAGCATATGTGCTTCCCTCTTTTAATACAAGAGCACCACAAAAACTGCAAGGGCCTTCTCCTTCCTGCTCACAAACAATCTTTCCACATGATAAGCAATTGCTAACAAGCCTATGTCGACGAGCTTGGCATGAGCATGGCTTTCCCTGTTGGAAGACAACGACACCCTTTGTTGCATCTGCAAGTGATATAGCCTTTCCAGATTTTTTCCTTCGAGATGTGCCAGGGTTAGCCTTGTTTTCAACTTTCATATCTGTATTTTCAGTGGTGTTTTTAGAGTTTTGAATGACTGAAGCCTCTTTCTGATGTGTTCGCCACTGTTTTCTGGCTCCAACACTTGAATTCAATTCTGCGGGTTGTTTCATATAAGCTTGTAACTTCTGCACATTGCTTACACTTTCATTTTCAAGCAAGTGTCCTCTCATGCGCATATACTCTGCGATCACACTTTCACCAGCTTCTTGACCAACAATATTCTGCAATGACAAACAAAGAGTGACGATGAACAACAAAATTTGTCAACTTACACAATAATCAGAAAGTAAAAGTTTGTTGACAAGGACTCAGCAATTACCAGCAATCAGGTATCAGATGCTGAAAATGAACTTTGCACATGCATAAATTCTTACATTAAATTCAAAAAGAACTACCATTCTTAACTTAACACTTGCACACTGCCAGGGCATTTGGCCATCAAAGCTTTACCAGTTGTAAGTAAACACATAAATATTCAATTAGGATCCATGTTCCGACCTCTTTCTGGGATAAGGTGAAACAAGAAGAAGAAGAGAATGAATCACCATTCTTCCACCTTACCCCAAGTCAGAGATAGGGACATTAGAATTATATTTTCCGCCATTCCATTCCATTCTATAGTAAACCACATCAAATGTCAAATAAAGGTAGCAAATTTCACAACAGAAGCAAATAAAAGATTGTAAAACTACTTGAATTTCAATGTGTTACATTCTTAAAATATGCCATCTATATGTGTATATATATATGAATGAATTTCAACCTCTAATGTGTTTTTCTATCCTCTTGTTGAACAAGAAGTAATAACTGGTTCATGTGTATATACATATATACCAAAATAATATAAACAGGTGATCAACAACAAGTAATCAACAATTCTAGCAAACCAAGTTAGGTAAAAGAAAGAAAAGAACAAGAACAATGATACAATGAGGTATTCTTGGGCGTCTTCGGGGGAGCCATCTCGCAGTAGGAGACGAGGCCGGAGATGACGTCATCGTCCAAATCGAGGCCCCCCGTCTTGATCCTCCCCCTCACCTCCCGCAGCGCCCGCAGCAGCCACTCGCCCGTCGACTCCTCCGCCCTCATCCCTCCTCCTCCGATTCGGAACCCTCCCGAACGGGCAGGGGGCGGGCTTTTCGACTCCGGCGAGGTGGTGGGGGTGTCGGCGGCAGCCGTGGGGAGGGAAGAGGAAGGGACTACGGCGCCGTAGCCCACGCTTGCCCCTGCGGAATCAATCTCGCCACGTGTTGCAATACTACTGGTGCGCATACGTTGGCATACTTTTATCATCCCGTACCACACGGAGTCATCGTGCTCGGGGAAAGATTAGGATTAAAAGATCTCTTAATACACTATTTTCAATATAATGATGGTATGGTTGGTATAACATTTATGACTTAAAGATTTTTTATATAACATCACAATCATGTTAATTTTTTTTATAAAATCCCTTAACCGATAATTAAGAGCGGCCAGAATTCAGAATTAACTAAACAGCTTTTATGAGTGTTACAAATAGTTGGGCTCTATAAGCCCCGGCAAGGAACTTAGAAACATGTTTGTATGTTTTTATTAATTTAAAAATTAGTTTAAAAAATAAGACTTTTTATTAACTTAAATCACCACCAACTGATATAAAATTAACCTAACAAACAACTTCTTGTCCCCCCTCCCTTGTGCATCATCCAAATAGTAAATATGGATTTTTAAATTGCCATCCAAAGTTCTTTGATATGACAATTTATCTTTGTAGAGGTAGTTTTTTATGGCGGTGGGGGCAAGAGCAGGTCATGTTTTTACCCCAGAAGTGCTAAATCTTTATATAATTTCAATAATATTGTGTTTCCTAAATGTGAGATACTGGTAGTTCCCTCTTGCTGTATTGTCTACATTAACTAGTAGCAATTGGTGATAAAAAATTATACGTGATCTACGATGAACAATCATCCTCATGTTCATGCTCAAATGGAACTCGGCTCGTCAACCCTGGTTTCAGCGAAAAATAAAATGCAAATCAATGGATGTAACCAATACAGTGCTTTTTATTAAACTGAGTTAGGCGGGGGAGACTGCTTATTGCCATCGGCTCTATTACAGCATCCCGGGCAACAGCAGAGGCCCTAAGTTGGCTTCACAATTGTGAATATTGCATTTTTTCTACTAAAAAACACAGAAGAAATACCCATGAATGTGAGGAGCCAATTAAATGTGAGTACTCGGTCGTGGTTTTTGCAAATATTCAAGGTAATATTGAGTTCTTTTTTAAATCCCATGTGAATATTATTGTAGAATTTTATTTAGGATATAATCTCTATCTATTACTTTGTCTTAATATTAATTTTTAAAATTAAATTGTAACATTCAGCTTCTTAACTACTTGAGCTTAACCATATTTTTAGAAGGATTCATTCCATACAATACATTAGAAATTCAGTAATCCCATCTCCACCATTCTTTTTAAGTCCCAATCTTGTGGTTAAAGAATATACAACTTAATAAATAATGATCCATGGCGCGGTGATCTACCCCTTGCCAAACAGGAGATGTTAGGCCTTACGGGCCTCCAAAAAGGATTTATAATAGGTATAATAAGTGTCACAGGCCTTTGTTAATTAAAAAAAATCAAAGAATAAGGTTTTCTTATTGGCCTATATACAAGTCACAACACCCTTTATAGCCAATGTAATAAAACTTTCTTATTAGCCTATATATAAGTCACTAACACCTTTTATGACCGATGCGGGATAGACCAGCCTAACCAGCACTTTGTTCTGCCATCCGGCAATAGAGGATACTTGATCTCCAACGATGGCACAAAGGTTTTATTCAATTGATTATACTTTGATACATACAATATATGTTATTCATAAAAATGCAATTTGTATAGCACGAGAAGGAAGTGGGGCAAAAAATTCCGATAACAGAGCTTGAAGAGAAGATGGTGGGTCTCTGTTTCTCTGATTGCAATTTTGGACCAAACCGCAAATTAACCAAGAAAGTTGTAGAGGTCTACAAAAAAAGTTGCGAAAGAGGAGAGAAGGTTTTGAGGTGGTGACGCTTGACGACTAGAAATCCTTCAACAAAGGATTGAAGAACATGTTACGTACAGGGTAAGAGAGGGACAGAGGAGGGGGTTGGAAAAGGAGCTGCAGAGAGGTATAAGACGAGACGAATAGAGGTTTGGGGTGATAGACACAAGAGATTTATGTACATCAATATAACCTCCCTACTCCTAATCATTAGCCACCACGCGAGGATGCAAGCCACCTTCTTTCCCACTTCTATACATTACGGCATGAAAGCCTTGTTACCCACGGGATATAAACAACTCAAACCTAGCTTGCAAGTATTTTACGTTTGGCTCGATTCGACTTGAACTCATGCTCGTTAATTTTATACTCAAAAAAATACACAGCTCGAAATAGATAACTCATTGAACAACGAACAAAATTTAAGCTAAGGAGTGTTGGTTCGGCTTGGCTCAAAACTCGAGTTCAATATATTCAAACTCGAAAAAATACTCGGCTCGACTCAGCTCGTCAATACTATTGAGGTCATATTGAACCAATATAGTGTTGGAAAGAAAATTTTGATCCTATATAAGTTGAGCATAAGCCAAGCACAAACATTTGCTCGGTTCAAATTCGGTTCGAAAACATAGCAAGCTAAACACGAGTCAAACCCAAACAATATAAATTTTGGACGAGTTCAACTTGACCCATAGTACATCAAAACTCGTTAAACACTCAAACAAGTTTAACTATGCTTGTTAAAAATTACGTCGAATTCAAAAATATCCCTGCTCGGCTCGGCTCGACTCGTTTACACCCCCACCTACGTATGTACATCATGACATATAAGCGTTGTTACCCACTTATTACACTATTCACACTAAGCAACATGCAAGTCTCCTGTACAGATATATTTACAGAGTTGGCTCACGCACGGAGGCAATCACCTTTTATTATCCTCCATGCAAATAAACCTGTATCAGAACATGCCATGGTCGTCCCTTCCGTCAAGTTTTCAAGGACGAATCCGCCATTTTCGATGACAAGAAAGGATCAAGAAATCGCCATTTTTAATTACCATGCTGTTTTCTTTCGAACTAATTACATGTTAATTGTATCTTGATATCACAAAAGATATGTAAATGACTACATAAAATACATACAGAATTTCGACTTAATATACAATATAGAGCTTTGATTTGAGTCAAACGAGAAGTTCTTAGTGCTTGTCTCGTTTGAGCCCTCCAACTCCATATCTAAATCGAATCAAGCATCAAACAAATAAGACCCGAATACGTTAGTATGGAATATTTTCTTTTTCAAATGAAATCCCCTAATATATGAAATTTCTAGAAAAATTTCTTTTGGGAGCTTATACAATCTCTTTGAGAGCTCATAAAAAAATTTCTATTAGAGTTTGATCAAGTTGTTAGCACTCTTATTTGTAGATATTTGTGGAGTATTGCCCATTTTTTATTTTCCCTTGAATTTGCATAATTGGTCATGTTACCTTAGATATGAAGTGAATAGGTTTAATTTAATCATGATTTTAAAATGCCAATATTACCCTTTTGGCTTGGATGCTCGGCAATCAACTGTAGGTTGGTTGGTTTGTTGATTGTAATATTATGGGCATGCAAGAAGATTTAAGCTGTTTTCTCTACGTCTTTGATGGGAGTATTTAGCTGATCTGTGGGTGTTTGATTATGTAAAATAGGGTTCTATTTGGTTGTTTTAGGGTTTGGAATGTTGGAGATATTATGTATGGTTGTGGAAGTTTTTGCTTGACCTGTAGGTGTCACTGTTAATGCACAATTGGTAGTGCTTGCAACTGGACGCACTATGTGAGTTTGTTTGGAAATAAAAAACTCTAGCACTGGACTCTTGAATGAATTCACAAGCCCCTCAATTGAAATGTAAGACCTACAAACGACAGTGCTTGAACCGGAGAAAATGGGAGATCTTATTTTTCAGTTTAGGCCTTCAAAAGCCCATGTGCCTTCACAATGAGCTTGACTTTATTTATTGTATAGACCCGGTCTAATTAATACAAATTAATGACTTTAATCATTTTTTAAATAGTGATTAAACAAGTTACAAATCTTAAACATATCCTCACTAATTAAAGATCTTAAATATGCCCTCCCTAATATATTAAACCCTACCCTAATATATTTATTTGTGAGCTCCCCAAAGATCTTAAATATGCCCGTAAATGCTCGTTTCAATTAATGCAAACTAATGGACTTAACTATCTTCAAATGTGATTAATCAAATTAAAAATCTTAAGAACATCTCTATTAATATATTAAATCTTACTCCAATAAATATTAGATATGAGAAGAAATTTTGTCTTCAAAATTACTTTTTATACTAATATATTACATTTTATTTAGATAGATATTAGATGTGAGGCCAACTTTAACTTTTCGGAGAATGAAGATATTACATTTCACACATCCTTTAAGGAAATTTCATCTTCTAAATTTCTTTTATGAATTTTGACATACCACCATCCATCCAACATGATTTCGAGTTAGCTCTGATACCATTTATAAAAGTTCAACTCAATTTTATTCATCTCTTCAATAGTAATTAACTAAATTCAAAATCTTCAACATATCTCCATTAATATATTAGATCCTATCATCTTAAATATTAGGCATGAAACTAACTTAATATTTTGAGAGATATTACATTTATAAACTATGACTTAATAAACAGTGCTTTAATATAGTGGTTGATATCGTAATTAAGAGAAGAATATTTTCCCAAGAAAAATTACGAGATTTGATTACTCATCCAGAGAAGTGCCTGCATATATATTTCTTTTTCTTATTTGGCGTCATCACTTCTAACTTTGAACGTCCATGATTTAGCTTGTGAAGGTACCTGAATCACTCGTTTGAGTGCCGAACCCGGAAGAAAAGGTGCCTGCGGTGGTGCGCACCCAACGTACAGGTTGTACCAGACCTTACATTTACATTCGAGGAGCGTAAGTGGGGAAGGTTTACTCCAACCCGAAACGGTTATTTAATAATCATGGAACATCAGATCCGCCATGCGTTGGGTGCGCAGGGACGGTACAATCGAAGGGGCCAAAAATTCGCCTAACCCCCCGTAAACCATCTTATAAAGAATTAAACCGGCAATCTCAAGCATAAACAGAACTTACAAACCAAAGTAAACAAGCAAAAGAAACATTTTATGTGGTCCATCTCAGAATGAGCACCTTTTCACACTTCCAACTAAAAACTGCCAAGTTCATTATATTCTACATCTCATGTCGAGAGAATCTGAAGCAGCCATATTATTCGCCTATATGTACACTGTCGATTAATCAACACAACAGCAATTTTGGGACGCATGCACAAGTCACAACAGCAGTTCTGTTTAATCAGGGTCATAACCGAATGTGCCTCACAAAAAACGCTTTCATTATATATTTGACCTACCCACGACTTAAGAAATGGGTACATCGACCAAGTTAGCAATTGAATGTGTAGATTACAAACAAGATCGAATTTTATAATTTGAGGTGTACGTGGTCTTAATATGAAGAGGAAAATGGATGTGAGCTCGCAACAGACCTTCAATATATACCGAATTCCCATACATACTTACTCATGCATGAAAGAAAGCCATACATACTTATATTCATGCACGAAAGAAATTGAGATAAAAGGCAAACAACAAACATGATCATTTTAAAAGCCTAAAAGAACTCCCAACACTTGGAATCACAAGCTAATAGGACTTAAACAAGTACACTAGACTCACAAGCTAGGAATTAGCAGAAACACCTACGCATGTGGAGGACCAGAACGCCTGTTCTTGGCTCCGGTGACTTCTGCCCCCATCGGGTCCATTGGTGGCGAAGGAGAATACTTGCTGTGGCCAACACCGCAACAGCCAAGGCAGCAACAGATGCACCACCATGGGGGCGGGGGCTTCACAATCTTCACATAATCTGCAGCAATAGGAACCGCTAGCAGCATCACCACAAAGAGTATTGCCACAACCTTCTTGGTCGCCATGTTTCTCTCAATACGTTGTTGGTGTCTGAGTGTGTGTGAAATGTGATGGGATGGGTTTATATAATGAATGGGGCATATGTAATGGTGGTATTATGCACTCAATCAACTAACTATCAAGGCACCCACTATGTGCTTTTAGCTGCGAGAACTAGTGAGACCCAAAAATGCGAGATGCTCTTGATCAAGACCTCGGGTTTGTTTGGAAAAAGAAAATTTCCGGCGTGCTCATCTAGACACCCACCTCAACTGCTCGCACTGGAGTTTATTTGGAAAAACTGCACGCACTAGCCTTGAATTAAATCAATGGCGGTTCCTAAAGCACATTATTCGAAGTGTAAGACGACCCAGAAATGGTAGTTATGCATTTCCAGTGTAGGCCGTTATCCGAACCGAAAGCCCACGCACCATGTGAATGAACTTGACTTGGTTTATATACGATGGCCCAATTTACTCTTATCCCCTTCTTTTTTTTTAGATATTAGCTTTTAAATCAATAAATTATAAAAAATTAAACTATATTCTCCGATCTTTTTAACCAACTAAATTACAATTGAAATAACACAAATATTCTAATAACAACAAAATTTTTAATAAATAATACTGTCAGAATCTTTTTACCAACCAAATTACAACGAACCCATAATAAAATATTCTTAAAATATAATATTATTGGCTATAACCTGGACAAATAATTCAAAACTTTATGTAACCATTTGTATTTATTTAATTTTCTTGCGTGTAGTAAACATTTATTTCCATTCTTCTTCAAAAGTATTTAATAATAAGTTGATCTCAATATTTTTTCAATAAAACAATATAAATAATTCCCGAGAATTGCTCCTATATATACATATGGGGCACTTAGCCTGAGCTACAGCTCAGAAAAATTTTCTGAGCTGAAGTATGTTGGCCTTTAGATTTTGATCCGACGATTCATACACAAATTGAAGAAATTAGCCATGATTTTTTCATGACAATAATACCACCTTCTCTTGTCTAACCAATTTCCCATCTCTTTGCTGCCCTGTGACGCACCCATCGTCGAGGGAGGTGACCGAACAAGCTTCTTGTTGCAGTCAAGTTTCCGGCTGTGTGGGCGGGCATAACAAGGTTTTGACTTTCCGGAATACCTTTGGTGCTGATTTAGGATGAAAATTTTAACCTTAAAAAAGACGGTGACAATTAGGATCTCCACGTGTTGTCGTAGCCAGCTCTGAGGACCCATCCCTGCGCACAATCTATTGAGGTGACCACGGCAATATAAAATGAGGGGCACGCCAGCATCATCATTACCCAGCTGCAGCTGCCCGTCGACCCTGTTGTGGTTGCCTTGACACCTGCTGGTTGAGACTATCCAGCCACAGACAACTAGTGTTGAGGTTGCAATAATATGAGGTCTAACTGGCAAGCCATTTCGGCCGCTGTTGGAGCCGACCAGCCAAATCCACCCACTTGTGGGTGGGCCAAACATTGCGGGCTTCCGAGCTGTAAGCTTTAGTCGAACGAGTCGACATCTTGGCATGGAGGAGGGCTGCATTGTTAAAAAGATGGCTGCTAATATTTGTTATCATAGATATTAATGATATATAATTTATTATCACATTCGAAATATTTAAAAAAAATTGTAATATTAATAGAGACAACTGTTTATTTTTTTATAGAAGATAAAAAGTCCCAAAGCTTTTTAATAAATATGGCCCCATTTACCTCATTATGAAACAAGATAATGAATACGGGATGTGAGTAGAAAAAAGAAGTATATATATATATATATAAGAAAAGAGATTAATATTATTCACTAGTTTAATCTAATTTTATACATAATATTGAGATAGAGAAATCTTGTAATCTTAATAGTATAAGTTGGATGAGTAATTTTTTGTATATCTCTATATGTTTGATAACTGTAATCTTTAGTTAAAGTAGTAAATTATTCGTTATTGTCCCGTAGTTTTTGACTCTTGATAGAAAGAGGGTTTTCTACGTTAATATCTATTCTTTTGGTTTTGTTTTATCTTATTTCACACGCATTATTTTCTCATAATTTGTATTCATTATTGTTGATCTCTAACTTTAGGGATTTTTCTCAATAATTGGTACAGTCTGTAGGAAATTTAGGTCTCATTCAATTAGATCTTGATTTGAGTGGGAGTCATGGCAGAGACTTCCAAGACTAGGAAAATTGAGAAATTTGATGGAAAAAATTATGAATGGAGGAGGATGAAGATTGAGGATCATATATACGAGAAGCAGCTACATCAACCGCTTGTAGGTACCAAGCCAAAAGCGATGTCAACTGAGGAGTGGGCCTTGTTGGATAGGAGAGCTTTAGCTATCGTTCGATTGTGTTTAACACAGTCGGTGGTGTTTAATGTCTCCAAACAGACAACCGTCAAAGGGTTGATGGAGGCATTAGCTGGTGTTTATGAGAAGTCAACAGCCTCTAACAAGTTATTTTTGTTGAGGAAACTTGTCTATTTAAGGATGCCTGAAGGTAAATCTATTGCTAATCATTTGAATGATTTCAATAAAATTTAGGCACAACTTGAATTTGTGGAGATAACCTTTAGTGAGGATACTAAAATTTTAATGTTCATGTGTTCTTTGTTGGAGAGTTGGTATACGGTAATTATATCTATAAGTAATGCATCAAAAGAACAACTTAAGTTTGATGAAGAGGAGCATGGTAGATAGCACACCGTCCATCTTGGGCACAACTTTGTCGGTGGACAAAAACAAGGGCAAAAAAGAGAAAGAGGTCAAAGTAGAGGTCTTAAGAACCAAGGGCTCTCTAAATCCAAGGAAAAATTCAAGGGTAGACCTACTTGTTGGATTTATGACAAGGAAGGACATGTAAAGAAGGATTGTCCCGAGCGAGTCAAGAATGTAGCTAATGTTGTTGATGGTCATGAAGAGAAATTTTGTTTATCTGCTCATGGTGATTACAACATAGATACATGTTATATTAATTTAGGTACTTTATTTAATTATACTTCTCACAATAAATGGTTTTGTGATTTTGTCAAGAGTGAATTTTGATATGTAACAATTGACAATGGTCAGAAGTGCAAAATTAAAGGTAAAGGAATAATTCATTTGAAGATGCATGATGAAGGTAAACTTATTCTCAAAGAGGTCAGGTATATACCTTAATTAAAGAAGAATCTTATATCTGTTAACAAGTTGAACCAAGAGGGCTATAGGATCACATTCGAAAATAATCAGTGGAAGATCAGCAAGGGAGCATTGGTGGTGATTAAGGGGAAGACTGTGGGCACACTTTACCCATTGTCTACCAAGTTAGATCCGTTTGTTTCTTTGGCCGTTAAGAAGAATGACAAAACGATGTTATGGCATAGAAAGTTTGGTCACTTGAGCGAGAGTGGGAAGGGGATCTTACATTGAAAGAAGGTTTTGACAGGTATAATTGGTTCTAACTTTGGTTTTTGTAAGGACTGTGTTTTAGATAAACAGAAACAGGTCAGCTTTACAAAGGATGGGCAAGAGATGAAATCCAAAAGGTTGGAGTTGGTTCACACAGATGTTTGGGGGCCAACCCATTGTAAATATTTGGGATGCAATTTTTATTTTGTTACCTTTATTGATGATTTTAGTAGGAAGACATGGATCTACACTATTAAGAAAAAAATTAGAAGTCTTTAACATTTTCAAGAATTAGAAAGCCTGGCAGAGAATATTGCAATAAGGGGTTTGGCTCCTATTGTGAAAAGCGAGGGATTAGAAGGATCAAGATAGTGCCAAGGACACCACAACATAATGGGGTAGCGGAGAGAATGAATAGGACCATCCTAGAGTGAGCGAGAAGTATGAGGGCTCATGTTGGACTCCCTTTGCATCTTTAGGGTGCCACTGTGGATACAACTATCTATCTAATCAACCAAAGTCCATCAAGCATCTTAAATAGAAAAATACCAGAAGAGGTATGAACTTGTAAGAAAACTGACTACTCTTTTCTTAAGGTCTTTAGTTGTATTGCATATGCACATATGGACAGGGAATCAAGAAAGAAGCTTGATTCAAAATCCCTCAAGTGTGTTTTTCTTGGATATGGGGGTGACGAATATAGTTACCGGATGTGGGATTTTGAGAACAACAAGGTGTTTCAAAGTCGGGATATTGTATTTAATGAATAGTGCATGTACAAAGACATGAACAAAGAAAAAAGTGAGGAGTCAAAAGAAAAAGAGTATATGGAGCTTGATGAGACAGATGAAGAGATACCGAGTGTTGAAAATGAAGAATTTGTTCCAAGTGATGAGGAACAATTATCTTCTAAGAAGACCAAACAAGAAGGTGAGTCACAGGCTAATCAACCAAATGGTGATGAATCAAATTCTAAATTCTGAATATTCTGATGCACAAGTTAAAATTAATGACTCAAAGCCACCACAAGAGACAATTGTTACTATAGAACCAAGGAGGAGCACAAGGGTCAAGAAGCCTTCTCAGAAATTAAATTTAATTGTACAACATGTTTTGTATACTAATGAAGAAGAACCGGAGTCTTATGATAAAGCCATGAGTGACAAAGCTCATCTTAAGTGGGAGATGGCCATGGAGGATGAGATGTCATCATTGGAGAAGAATCATACATAGGAGTTGGTAAAGTTGCCACAAAAAGGAAGGCTCTACAAAACAAGTGGATCTATCGGGTCAAGTTTGAAACGGTGATGTACAAAGGTATAAGACAAGACTTGTGGTAAAAGGTTTAGGTCAAAGAGAATTGATTTTCATGATATATTTACACCTGCTGTAAAAATGACTTCTATTGGAATTATTTTGAGTATTGTGGCTATAAAGAGATTGTATTTAGAACAATTTGACGTAAATACAGCTTTCCTTTATGGTGATTTAGAGGAGGAGATCTATATGGAACAACCAAAAGGATTTGAAGTCAAAGGTAAAGAAAATATGGTGTGCAAATTGAAGAAGAGTCTATATGGACTCAAACAAGCTCCGAGACAATGGTATTTGAAATTTGACAAGTTTGTATTGGATAATAGAATTGCAAGGGGCAATTTGGACCGCTGTGTATATCTACAAAAGTTTAATGATAACAATTACATTATTTTAACTTTGTATGTAGATGACATCCTTGTTGCAGGGACTTGTATGGAGAAAATTGTTAATCTCAAAAAGAGGTTAGCCAAGAGTTTTTCCATGAAGGACTTGGGTTAAGCAAAGCAACTTCTTGGGATGTAAATTACCCGAAAAAATAAGAGCAAGAAGTTATGGTTATCTTAAAAAGGGTATGTGAAGAAAGTTCTTCAGAGATTCAACACGAATGAATCTAAGTTGGTGACTACTACTTTGGGTAATAATTTCCAATTGTCAAAAGAATAAGGTGGTAAAAGTGAGGAGGATAAAACTCACATGAAAATGGTGCCTTATGCTTCAGCTATTAGAAGTCTTATGTATGCTACGGTAAGTATAAGACCAGATATTGCACTTGCACATGCAGTGGGAGTAGTGAGCAGATTCATAAAGAACCCAAGAAAAGAACACTAAAGGGAAGTTAAATGGATTTTCTGGTATTTGAAAGGAACTTCTAATTGCTGTTTGTGTTTTTGGGGTTGATGATATTGATGTGCAAGGTTATATGGACTCGGACTATGCTGGAAATAGAGACAATGGCAAGAGTACATCTAGATACATCTTTACAATTGGTGGAACCGCGGTGAGCTGAGTTTCCAAATTACAAAAGATAGTTGTTCTATCTTCAACTAAGGCTGAATATGTGGCTGTTACAGAAGCTAGCAAGGAGTATATTTAGATTAAAACTTTAATGATTGAGTTAGGCTTTAACGGGGTTGATTGCAGGTTATACAGTGATAGTCAAAGTGCAATCCATTTAGCTAAGAACTCGGCATTTCATTCTAGAACCAAGCATATTCAGTTAAGGTATTATTTTATCAGATCTTTGTTAAAAGAAGGTAAATTGAAGTTGGAGAAGATAGATGGAAAAAAGAATTCGGCGGACATGTTGACTAAACTGGTGGAGGGACAAAAGTTGAGCTTTCACTCTACTTTGGAGAACTTGCATTAACATGCAGGTGAAGGACTTATGCAACGAACAAGTGGAGGAAGAATCAGGACTAGAATGTTCCAATCGAACTCGAAGTGGGAGATTATTAATATTTGTTATTATGAATATTAATGATATGTAGTTCATTGTCACACTCGAAATACTAAAGGAATCTCGGAATACCAAAAGAGGTGATTGTTTGTTTTTCTATGGAAGATGAAGGGGTCTCAAAGCTTCTTTATAATATGACCTCATTTGCCTCATTTGGAAACAAGACAACTGAAGACAGGATGTGAGTAAACAAAGAGAAAAAAGAGAGAATATAGAGATAAGAAGAGGGATCAATATTATTCACTAGTTTAACCTTATACAGAGTATTGAGAGAGAGAAATTTTATAATCTCAATAGTATAGGTTGGGTGAGTAATCTTCTTGTACATCTCAATATGTTTGATGACTGTAATCATTGGTTGAAGTAGTGAATTATTCGTTGTTGTCCCGTAATTTTTTACTCTTGATAGAAGGAGGATTTTCCATGTTAAATCTCTGTTCTGTTGGTTTTGTTTTATCTTATTTCTCAGGCATTATTTTCCCATAACTTGTGTTTGCTATTGTTGATCTCCAACTTTGGAGATTTTTCCCAACAATGGCTGCCATTTACTTGGGTTCTTGAAGAAAAAGAGGTGACCGTTGATCGGGTCCTTGCATGATGAGCCAATATCTTAGTAGTGGCGAGACGGCATTGCCAGCAATGAGGTAGGAGTAGGAGGGGAGCCTGTGTCGGTGATTGGCATTCTAGCCGATGATAGCGTCGTCGACAACTGGACCACGCCTCATCATGGGTGGAGATGGATGGACATGGATATCTTGGGCAAAGCACTCAAATTATTTTAGATGGTCTGATTAGTAGAATCTAACGGCTAAAAGGAGCTTAGAAACTTAATCTAAGCTACATTAATTTGAGCTTTACCCAGATTAAATTTTCCTCCTTTGAAGGAACTCAATATTGGCTTGAGAGTAAAAGTATGGAAATTAGTTAATTAAAATATAATAAAAATTTTAAAAATATAATAAAAATAGCTTATGTAGAAGGTCATGTGTTCGAATCTCACTAACTTCAATTTCTGTAAAACAAATAATAAAAATATCTTTCATGATAGAAGGTCACGAGTTTGAACCTCGTTAATCTCAACTAATAAGAGTTGTCTAATTGTTTTAAAAAATATAATTAAAAAAATAAATGATTATAATTCATCTTTTTATTCAAATAAAATATATCTTTAAAATCAATCATAATCTATATCTAAGATGTTAAATTATTATAATCTATTTAATTATTTAATAAGAGTTTAATAAAATTAAAAATTATCCATTATAGGTCGCATATGACGTGACATCTTACATAATATTAATGAAAAAGGAGCTAAATACTAACTTGTGATTCAAAGTAAAAGATTCAACCAATCAAAATACAATAAAAAAATAATATCAAATGTCTTCCACTATCCATGTCTTCAAATCAGCTAACATCAACTTTTAATTTTCTATAAAATATAATAATAATAATAATACCTTGCAATTTTATTGTCATGAGTTTTAACGCAATTAACCTCAATTTCTAACTTGCTATTAACAAGATTCAGTCTACTTGCCTTTTAAAAAATTAAAATAGAATAAAAAAATAAAATATTATAGTTTATTTTTTCATTCAATAAGGATCCATGTTTAAAGCCAATTAGATATTAAATTATTATATTCTATTTTATTATTCAATAAGAATATATATATATATATATATACATATATAATTAAAATTTTTATATAATACATGTCGTACATGATGTGACATCTTGCCTATATGTTAAATGGGGAAATCAATTCTAGCCTTTGATTAAAAATTTAAAATTTAACCAATCAAAATGTAATAAAAATAAAAATAATAAATCAGATTAATATAATTTATCTTTTTATTCAATTAGTATACATCTTTTAAGTCAAACATAATTTATATTTAATATATTAGATTATTATAGTCTATCTCATTATTCAACGGGGATTTATTTATAAAATTAAAATTTTACTCTACGTGCAACATTTTATTTAGTATATTGTTCGGGCGTAGATTGTCGCCTGAGAATCGGTCTTTGAATTAGGTTAGAGGGTTTGGTGAGACTGAGGTGCCCTGGCCACATAAAGAATTAGTGTGATAAAAATAAAATATTGTGAGCAAAAAATATTTAAGGAAAATTTACGTAGTTCTTTAGGATTAAACTTGAATCTTTTAAATAAGTCTAGAGTGAGATTAACATTTATACTCCACTAATTTTTTATTCTTTTATAAATTACAAAAAAATTATGGATTTTTTCCCACTTAATCCTTTGACTTCATATATAATTTGTACTTTGAAAAGGTTTCAAATATGGTCTTACATGCTCTACTGATGAAATAGATTTCACCATCGTGCTCAAAATGTGGGAAAACAGCGGGTATCAAGCTTTACGCAAACCGGAAAATAAAAAGATCTTAAAATAAATACCGAGATAAAATTTAGGTTAAACGAAATTAGGTTGGGCTCGGTTTACAATTAAACTTGTCAGTGTCGGTTTGACTTTCGAGATGGGCGAGTACGAGTTGGGTCATGAACAGCACTCATGGACATGGTCAAGCCGGGTAAATAACATCAAAGCGAAGATACAGTGGCGGGTCCGACATACCATAACGGGTCTTGGACTCAATTATCCTCCAAAAACTTCTTCTTCAGTATTCTCCTTGGCATGGCCGGCTCTTCTGCTTCACAATGTTCTCCTTGGTGTGCAGGACTCCTCCTCCAGCGATGATATCAAAATTCCTGAAGCAGCGGCTCTTGGTTCCAGAAAATTGTAGCGTGGGGAAGCCAGTAGTGATGGCCCCCCTTTGTACGGGGAGCGGCGAACCTACGGCAGCAAACTTTCGCAATAGCAAAACAGAGCAGCGAGGCAAGCCCTACTTCCCTTCGGCAAGATTGGGTGGCAAGGAAGATGGTTTGGCCTTGCAGCTGCGACAAAACTCTTGTGGCAGCCCTTCGGCTATGTTACTCCCCACGGGCAGGAAACACCTTCCTTATTTCTTGACTCTGGCTGAAATGCGAGGCAAGGCCCTGGACGTCACGCAGCAGCAGCAAGACGGTTATCTTCCGGCGATGTTCTGCGGCTATGTGATTATTTGACCAGGATGGGTTGTACTCCTTAGCAAGCTAAAGCAACAATCAACAATGACACAATAGGGCCCGACACAATTCTACCGAGGCGGCTACCTGTTCTTTGGCGTGGCAACTCTATCTGGAATCTCCAAGAGCAACCACGTCTCTTCCCTTCGTCAAGTGGCAGAGATTGTGCAACCACAACTAACCCACTCCTCAACATTGATAGCAGAACTTCATGGCAATGGTAGGACTCTGTTTCTTGGTGAAGCAGCAGCAATCTACCAAATTTCAGCAAATTCTTCGATGCAAGGCTCCGAATTTGCGAGGCAACAAGGACACCAGCACTATTGTTCCGGAGATGGTAGGCTCCAACAGTGGGGCTTGGGCTCTCCTTCCCTTGGCTTTCCTCTACAAAGCAGCAAGTTGCCGTGTTCCTTGGTGACAGGCGGTGACGAGCATAGGCAGCCAAGTCGTGGTGACGACTCCTTCGTGACAGTAGAGATGTTCCTCTCTTCCTGGAAAAGCTCCGGGAGGACTTCTTTAATCGGCGATGATTCTAATTACTTGCTTCTCTTCTTCTTCTTCTTGGCGCCGACTTTTGGTACGAAGAGCGCCAAGCAGCAACAGGCGAATCTGTTCTTTCCTTATTCCGATCAGCAACTTCCCGGCAAAATTTCGGTGGCTTCACTTTGGACGCCAAGATTGGGTAACGAACTGCCGGCGTTGGTCGGAAAACAACCACGAAATCAACTTTCCGCTTCTATTTTTGCCACAGCCTCTGTTCTCCTTTTTCCGGTTAGCAACTTCCTGATTTTTTCCCGGCGATCAAGGGCTTTTCCGGCCGAAAATCTGGGTTGTATTGTGTTGGGGGCACTCCGACGCCGGTGGTCTTGGGCGTCCTTCTTCCTACAGCGGCAGCAGCAACAGCAAGCTCCGGCAAGCCGGCTCCAATGGTGGTTCCTTGGCGATGGCGCCTTGACTCCAATGGTGGTGACCCTAGCAGTGTTTGCAGTCCCTGTTAGACGATAACCTTCGAAGCAGCGGCAAACTCTGTCCTCACGGCAACGGCGCTAAGATGAGACGGTGATGAAGGTGGCAAACAGCAGGAGAAGTCCTCCTAATCCGTTTCCTGTTTTTACCTCCAAAAAGAAAAAATCCCCTTTTGAACAGATAGGTTGCACCAAGGCTTTACCTAGGCGAGCAGATGAAACTTAGGGGTTAAATTTTTTGCCCTAACTGCCTCCGTGCGGCGTGTTTCCCTCCCTGGAAACACCAGCCTACACCACCTCCGCACACACCAATGTGCTGTGGTGCACAGCGGCCTCGGACCACCCACTTGCGAATACTGCACGAACCCAGTCCCGGTACCGCGCCCAGCTACTAGCACCACTAGTACCGGTATCAGGCTACCAGCGATTGTACCAAACACACACACCGATCACCAAGCTGCAGTGACTACGTGTCCCAGTACCGGTCACCCACTCACCGGCACGACCAGATCCTCGGAATCACCGATCTAGTCCTCGGTACCCAAACTCGACGCAACACCACGATATTACGGGAACTTGTCCCAACCTCTATTCCACTAGTATGAATACAGGATATACAAGTAATCCTACACTCTAGACTACCTGCCGGTCGTGGACATGCAAACCCCACGACCGTGCCTCTCGACCCTCACTCGACAGGACTTCACCCAACCCTCGGTTCACCGCGCAGGGTTGCCGAACAACTGGTATGTGAGCCTTGACCCTAAAGGCAGACGTCGACTACCCCGGTAGTCCCCCTTGAAGTTCCAGACCGCCCCTCGGCCTGACTGCAGTAACCCCAAGGCATCCCCTTGCCCGGCCAAGTTTCTCTCCTCCACCGAGATCACTCACACACTCTTCACATGTTGTTCTCCAGATCCACTCTGATCTATTCTGCCTCACCACCAAATGAAGCTGCTCCTTATATAGGCATTGGCTGGACAAAAGGGGCACATCACCTTGCTGGATCCTGGCCATCCAATCCCCGATCAATGGCTCAGCATGCTCAATACCAGCAGTCACCTTAGTGATGTTCCAGCACTGCCCTTCACCGTTGATCACCTCATCCACGGTCCAGGATGATCTGCCGACATCACCACAACTCTTGGAGTTCCAGCACATTTACTGGAAAGCCCATGGTGCACTCTAGCCTGCTGGTCGACCCTCATGGTTCACCCCGGCTAGACCTGGTACCGATCCTGCACACAGCAGGCTCCAGACCGCTCAGCACACAGCACCGGCTCCAAACTCACTCGGACCCGGGTGCCCGCACATCAATCTCCACACCAGGTAAGTCTTGCCCGGTATTTTGATCGATCAATCAGCTGGCACGCGCGGTGGTGCTCGCTCGGCACGCACATCTGGTTCCTGGCATCCTGCTCAGTCCCCACACGCTACTGCTGCCCACATGCTCGGCCATGGTGCACGGTCACCTGCACGCTCCCGCACCCGGTACTGCTCCTGGCACGGCACGACCTCGCATGCGCCTGGTTCCCTACGGCTCGGTACCCGGTAGCGGCCTGTTCGCCCGCTACACCCGCCATCGGCACACAACATTGTGACCGGTCATTGTCCCGGCACGCATGCACGCCCGATAGACGCTGCACCCGTCGGTTCCCCAACTGCACTCCAACATGATGCATGGCTCCGGTAGGTTGTTCCACCACACGAATAACACCGGCTATCCGCCTTTGACACGGGATTCGCTAGGGACAACCGCCAAACCCTAGCGCCCGACTGTCCCACAAGCTAAGCCTGTAACAGTAGGTGTCATGGGTGTAACCGTGGGACAGGTCGAGAGCTAAGGTTTGGCAGTTATTCCTAATCATTTTGTGTCCAAGATAGATAGTCAGTACTATCTAAGTGGTGGAAACAACTTACCAGCATTAATCGTTATTTGACTTATGGGCATGGATCAAAGTGTAGTGCATGGAACATGTTGGGTGAGATATTGATAGCGAGTGGTGTAGCGGTAAAATGATTGGTAATTGAGTATCGAGCATGTCACTTCTTATTCGCATCGAGTAAACCTCAGGATGGGCTTGACGGATTCTAGAGTGTGTACGGTCGAAGCTGGTCGGGAGAACACTACTAGGAACGAGTACCGGCAGTGATCGAGAATACTGAGAGCATGGGTGCTTGTGACCGAGTACCATGACTGAGCATTGGTGAGCAGTGCATATCGGCAGAGCGAGGTTGATGAATGAGAGTACCGAGCAAGTACCGGACATGCTGAGCAAGTGCGCTAGTGAGCACCGAGAGTACCAAGCATAATGGCGGTATGTGGGCATGAGTGCATGGGTGTGACCGAGCCAAATACCGGGACAATGGTATTTGCCCGAGGTTGCTGAGTGGTGCGCATGATTCTAGTGGGAGTAGGAATGTCAGTATTTGGAGCACTACACGGGCTGGAACATGCTGAGAGGTGGATCGATGGCCGAGTGCTGGTTGGGGTCGAACCAGGAGGGTTCGACCATGCAGCTCAGTATGCATCAAAGGATTTGTTTAAGTGGATTTGCCGATAAGGATGCTTACCATGTTGATAGTTATCAAGATCGATCCTTAGCCAACCATGGGGAATTGGTTGCAACTAACTCTAAGAGATAAGCAAGATCTTCTTGAAGATAAGCATAATCTTCATGAAGATATATTGTTATGATCTTTATAGATATGGATAAATAGGAAGAAGTCTTTATAAGGGGACATCCTATCTTGTGGTTCTCTTAGTGGAGAAGAAGCCCTGATCGTGTAAGGGGACACTTGAAGTTGCTGCAGCCGGTTCTTCGAGCCGGGATCAAGGTACACAATTTACCGTTCCGCAACCTCTTTGTTTTTCTGGTTGAGGGGATAGCATGTAAACAAGTCGACCGTGGGGTGGCTTGGGGTTGTGATTGTGAGGACTTAATGTGTGTGGGGGGTACTCTTGTTATCACAGCCTCCTGAACGAGGTAGGGAGGCAGGGCGTGGGGTTTGCATGTCTATGATAGCCAAGTAGCCAGGGTAGATTGGTTACTTGTATCCTTGGTTTCTAGTTAATGAAATTAAGGTTGGGGCCGGAGTCCTGTAATTCCGTAGTGTTGACATTTGTGTTGTTGTTGCATGGTACCGATTACAAGATCCAGGGGTTGGATTCCTCAAGATCTTGTAGAATCGACTGGGGACTTAGTTTAGGCGTTGGATGCTACACAACCTTGGTGTGATTATGTTTATTATGTTTGTTTGATTGGTCTGTGTTGAATTATTAGTTGCCAGTGACTAGATATCGCGAGCACTTGCAGTTGGGTGTAATATCGGTCCCCGGGTGCCCGCGTTGCGCGGTGTGGCAGGTTCCGTGTGCCACAGTTTGTGTGATATTCTTGTGTACTTGTGGAAGGTGGAATGTTTCCAGGGAGGGAAATACGCTGCTCAGGATGTGAATTGGGGACGAAAAATTCTACCATAGATCAGCCCCGTGAGCAGAAGGTATCAAAGCCGAAGTTTTCAAAGTAACCGCACAACACAAGCACGAGTTCTAGGGAACCTCCACAATTTACTGATAAACTGATTGAGAGATGGACACACGATCTATCGAATCTCTCAGGGAGAGATTGGCATGAATGGAAGTGTTGGTAGGAGGGCCTATCAATAGTGGAGATGGACATATCATCTTCGACCTACCATAGTCCTTAACAGAAGGGTTGTTGGACTTGAACTCTCAGGTTCGTGGCAGACCCGATGCCAGTAGTGCACAGGGAGAGACGACAGAGATGCTAGGTGGTCTCCGGGCTATGGTGGAAGCTTTGCATGCGGATGTGGCATTGTTGAAGCAGGTGGTCATGATGCAGCCTCAACACATTGGTGTTGACCGTGCAGCGGAAGATAGCTCTATTCTAAGAAGGCTCAAGGTGCCAAAGCTAAAGAAGTTTGAGAGGGATAGGTCGGCCAAGACCTAGAGAACTTCATCTGGGATATGCAGAAGTAATTCATGGCTTCGAAGATACCCGAAGAGAGGTAGGTTTCTACGGCCAACATATTTATGATGCGGGATGCCAAGTTATGGTACAAAACTCTCACCGAGGAGGATGAGAGTGCTGGCCGCCCCGTATGGAGACTAGGGAATCCCTGAAACGAGAACTCTTGTTGAGCAGTTCTTGCCAATGAACACTACATGGGTGGCAAGAGATGGACTTAAGAAGTTGAGACAGATAGGAATCGTGAGAGAATATGTCAAGGAGTTCAGTTCTTGCATGCTGGACATCAAGAACATGTCCGAGAATGATAAGTTGTTTAACTTTATCACCAGTTTGCAGCCATGGGCACAATTAGAATTAAAGAGGCAGAAAGTGCATGATCTACCCGCAACTTTGGTGGCAGCCGATGCCTTGGTGGACTTACAGCCAAGAATGAGGTTAAAAGATGATAGCTTGAGCAAGAAGACCACTGGTGGCCGAGACGGCCGACGAGATGGCAAGGAGAAGCCGTTCCAGGCAAAGAAGAAGAAGCCGGACTTTAGGTCAGGTAACAAGGATCGGGTGTCGGATGTGAGAAAAATCTGGGTGCTTTCTGTGCAATGGTCCACATCGGGCTAGAGAGTGCTCTAACAAAGACCAAGGTTGGTACCCTGGTGGTTGCTACAGATGAAGAACAGGAGGACGGGTCTCCTGCTCGAGCATCTACCCTTTAGATACTTGGGGCAATAAGAGCTAGACGTACAACTTTTTTGGAGGAGCTGACTTGATGTATGCTCCAATTGTAGTGAACGGGAGGAAGATTTCAGCCCTAATAGACACTGGTGCTATGCACAATTTTGTCTCTAACGGGATGGCATTAGAGCTAGGGCTGAAGATCGGGATCAACACTAGCAAGACTAAGGAGATTAACTTGCAAGCGAGACAGGTTGAAGGAATTTCCAGAAACGTGAGAGTCTGCTTGGGGGAGTATGAAGGCCGGTTGGACTTGATGGTCATCGAGATGGATGATTTCGATCTAATCTTCGGGAATGCCTTCATGAGGACTGCCAGCGTGGGAGTGTTTCCAGAGCTTGGAGGTATACTAATATTGGACAAGGTGGGTGCAAGCTTTGTTCGTGACTAGGGAGGACCTTCGCAAGGTTAAGGACTGCACTGTCAATAGGGAGTAGCTATCAACAATGCAGGTTGCTTGAAGAGTACAAGAAAGGGGCCTTAACTTATCTTGCGGTCATGGTGGAGATCCAACCGGAACGTGGTGGACGTACCAGAATCGATGGTGGGATTGTTGGAGGAGTACTCCGACGTGATACCTACTGAATTGCTGGCGGGTTACCTCCCAAGAGATCAATCGAACATCGGATCGAGGACACTAGCTGAAGGTGCCATATAGGATGTTGCTTAAAGAACTCACAAAGTTGAAAATCTAGCTAGTACAGTTGCTGGATTCGGGGAAAATTTGGCCATCAACTGCACCATATGGGGCGCTTGTTCTATTCTAGGAGAAGACAAATGGGTCACTTTGACTGTGTGTCTACTACCGGGGACTGAATAAGGTAGCCATCAAGAACAAGTACCATGTTCCTTTGATACCTTATTTATTTGATAGACTTAGTCGAGCGTGGGTGTTCACTAGGCTAGACATTAGGTCAGGATGTTCCGAAGACAACTATGGTCACAAGGTATGGGTCATATGAATTCCTTCTGATGTCGTTTGGGTTGACAAATGCACTAGCCACATTCTGCAGTCTGATGAATGACATCTTCCATGACTTTATTGACAAGTTTGTAGTAGTGTATCTGGATAATATAGTCATATACAGTGAGTTCATGGAGGAGCACTGAGGTCACCCGAGAAAGGTTTTGAATCAGCTGAGGGAGCACGATCTCTTTGTGAAGAAAGAGAAATGTGAGCTCGGCCTATAGGAGATCAGCTTCCTAGGGCATAGAATTGGCCAAGGTGCGAATGGAGGAATCCAAGGTGAAGGCTACAGTTGAGTGGCCAAAGCTAACGAAGGTGGCAAAATTGAAGAGCTTCCTAAGGTTTGGCCAATGACTACTAGAAGTTCATACATGAGTACAACCATATAGTTTTGTCACTGAGTGACTTATTGAGGATGGACAAGTCATGGGCTTGGTCGGAGCCATGTCAGGCGGCTTTTGATGAGCTGAAAGCTGTCATATCATCGAAGACAATTCTGAAATTTTTGGATTTCGGACAACCATTTGAAGTGGTGACAGACGCTTCAGACAGTGTTGTGGGAGGTGTACTAGAGCAAGGAGGGCATCCAATAACTTTCTAGAGCTGAAAGCTGAAGGAGGCTGAGATGAGGTATTCACCCCATGTGAAGGAGATGTTGGTTGTGGTACATTGTCTCAGAGTATGGTGAGTTTACTTGCTGGGATCCAAGTTCATTGTCATCACGACAATGTTGCTAATACCTTCTTCAAGACCCAGAAGAAGTTGTCTCCATGACAAGCAAGGTGGCAAGAATTTCTAGTGGAGCACGATTTCGAGTGGCTACACCAACCGGGAAAATCCAACCAAGTTGCTGTCGCACTTAGTTGGAAGAATATGGAAGTGGTGGCAGCCACGACAAAGATAGAAACCGAGTTACTGGGGCAAGTTAGAGAGTTAGCACAGAAGGATCTCGAGTACAAGAAATTGGTTGACAAAATCAGGGAGGACCTGATTCGAAAGTATTTGTAAAACCCGTGATTCGAGTCGTGTTTTACGTTACCGAACCAGTCGGTTCGATCGTTGGTTCGAGTCGAGTCGGTTTCATGAATCGCGTGCTGAGTCGAGACCAGCCGTGAGTTATGAGCGATGAGAGTCAGGTGTACCTGAATATATGATGATAACGTCGAGAAGATGGTGAGATACGAGTTATCTGAATATATGAAAGTATGCAGTATTTTTTTCTTTTTATATGTTTGATCGTAGAAATAGTTTTAGGGCCGAATGACGAATTAGGACGCGTTGGATTATATTCGGGTGGGTTATTAGTTATAGAGCATGTCATTTGGATGTTGTTGTGTTTGTTTTATTTTATGTGATTTTTCCATATTTTTCTAGATTTTTTTAGAATTTATTACGAACTAGTTATTATTTTGACTCGAGTAGGAATCGAGTCAATACTTATTTACGAAAATGCCATCGCACACACTCTTCTTCCTCCCGACCTTTTCTCCCCACGCCCAAACCCTAACCGCCGCCGCCCCTGTTCGCGCGCCACCGCCGCCACGGCCGACGCCGCTCGGCCGCCGATCGACGCCGCCCGCCCGCCGTGTCGTCGCCGTGCCGCCCGACCAACCCCGGCCACCGTCGCGCCGCCACGACGCCGGAATCGCCCCCACAAGCCGCGACGCTCCGCCCACCTGATTTGCCGCCGTCCG
>JAURVB010002625.1:0-84373 GCA_033002965.1 Piper betle | reverse complement strand
CATGGCCGCCGGCGTCGCCGTCCCCTTCCACCTCGTCCTCCCCATCTGGAAGAGTGTCGCCAACTCCTCCCTCAACTCCTCTGCTCTCTACAAACACTATCCTTCTTGTTAGCACCGGCCATCTCTTCTACATATATGCTTGAATCTTTCTCTTTTATTGTGGATATGTTTATTAAGTATATAAACTAACTAGTGTTGCTTTTGGCGTTTTGCAGGGTTGGGGTGTGGGGGGAGCAGCTTGTGTTTTGACTACCGGAGCAGCATGGAGCCGGAGCCGGGAGATGCCGGCGAACCGACGGGAAGAAGTGGCGGTGCTCCAAGGACGTGGTGCCGGAGCAGAAGTACTGCGAGCGGCACATGCACCGTGGCCGCCAACGTTCAAGAAAGCCCGTGGAAGGCAGTGTTGCCACTCCCACTCACATTACTTCCACCACCTCCACCAAGCTCCTCACCATGGACTCCAACACCCATCTCTCCATCTCCATCCCAGGCACTGCAACTGCTCCTCTTGCGGCTACTACTACTACTGCTTCCACCACTCCCTCACTTTTCAATAGCAATGGCCCTTTGAGGTCTGGCTTCTCCCCCTCCATTGCCCTCCAATGAAAAAAAGAAAACCCCAAAAAATTTCGTTGAGCTTCCTCTTAAATTTCTGGTGTTTATGATGAAAAAACTGTAGTTTTACTTTGCACGGAAGTTTGTTTTCATGATTTGTATGGGACAGTGGTATCTGATTTTAGCTGCAACCAACCATCTAGACTACATTTGTACAAGCACTTCAACTTGAGAGGGGAGAGTATTAATGGTTTCTCATCTGTTCCATCCATATTCTATGATATAGAGTCCTGTTCCGTGCATTGTATTGAGCTTATAACTGTGCAGGTGGCGGGGTGTTCATCACCTCATGTGACCCTGTTTCACACAGTATGAGAGAGAAAAATAAAATCTAGTATACTGTAATTTGTTGGGTGGGGAAGTAAATGTCTGCTACTGGGTGTTGAACTCCTTCCACCTGCTTCTCTGCCTTGTCTGAATGAAAGATTGAAGCAAATTGGAATAGACAAGTGCCAATGGAAACATTAATGGGCATTCAGAGCCAGCATGGGGATGCTTGTGACCGGCAAAAGGACATGGGAAAGGGGTGTAGAAATGCGTGGATAGCTACCAAGGTACGGGAAATCTACTAGTTCCAGCACGCAGCCTGCTGTGTATAAGATATGCCCACAGAGATTCCTTTGCTTGATGATTTCGGATATTGTAGGCTATGTATGTATCATTTGTGTGATTTTCTTCCTTTGATTGGTTATGTATGTTCTTTATAATTGGAGGTACTTTTTGGGCACACAAAGATCAGATGGACGAACAAATGCTGACCCACAAACGAGTTTATATAATAACATGAACTCTCTCGATTGAAAAATTGAGGTTTTCGCAAACAAAGATGGTGTAGTTGGGAGAGCAGAGCTGCATGTTCTCACCCTTAACAGAACACAAAGAACATGGGCTTATGCAATTTGCAAGCTTAACTTGGTTGGGTTCGAAGTTTGATATTTTGAAAGAAAATCTTGATTTCAGATATTTTCATAATTTTTTTCATTAAATATAAATTAATAAATAAATAACGATACATTATAATAAATTTATATAACAATATCAAATTTTAGTGAATTGTTGTTTTATTTAATACAAATTATACTCCATTTTTAGATCGGTGAAAACTAGATTAATGTGACTAACTCAAATATATTAGTTTTGGCCCCCGACCACTGGCGTTCTCCCGTTTCGGTAGGCGGTTATCAATCAAAATCCACTACATGTGCATCCGCTACATATGCCGTCTATTTTTAACTTATACGAGCTAACCTCTAATTTGAACCTTGTTAGCGGTTCTCCCGGGAAATAGAGCAAATAAATAAGAAGTTGATAAATTTTAATTTTTTAAAACATCAATGTGGCCTACATTTATATTTTTTAAAATACACTTAATATAAAAGTATTTTAAAAATAATTTTATTGCATTTGTTTTGATAATAATTAAAATAAAATAGTTAAAAGCATTAGACTGATTTGGTCGATGTGACCAAAGATTACAATACAAGGACGGGTAGGCTCTAGTCTCTAGCCCTAATTGGATGCGGCAGGGTCCAGCCACGACAACCCAATATCTATAGTTAAGATAATTTTTATTCCAAAAAATTAGGCATGATTGTGTGGCTTATGATAGAGGTAGACTCTAATTTTATATATAAATTTTTATTAAATAATAAGATACGTTATAATAATTTGATATATTAGAGAGAGTCATGATAGAAAGAAAATTTTTGAAATGTGAGAAATTTTGGGAAACTTGATAAAAGTAGTCTGATATAATTTGATGGTTGAGACTAGCAGATGAAATTAATTATGTAACCAACTCCAAATATGATTTGGAGCATCCGTTCATATCTAATGGCTCATGATAAGTTTTCAAAGTTTCTCTTTCTATCATAACTCATTAGAAATAAACTCTAATTTTAATGATAACTTTAATTAAATGAGAAAATCTTTTAATTTATTTTCTTGTATTCTGATTGGTTGAATCTCTTTTTCTTTAAAGCCGACTTTTGATTTCATTTTTATTAATAAGAGTAGATAAGTTAGATTGATCCACCATGTTAAAAAAATCGAATAGACTCAAATACAACATTCCTAAAATCCTGATTTTAAGTTAAACTAGCCAATGATCTGCAATTCACGGGGCATATTTGAAGCTTATTAATAATATATATTAATAACATACAAATTAATTAAAAAAATTATCATTAATTATTATTGTTAAATATAAATAATGAATATGCATTTAAATTTAATAAAAATATCTATTTTTAGAATATAATAGGTATATGCAATTATTAAAAGTAATTTTAATTTTATGTTAAAAATAAGTAATAATATTCATTGAGTAGGTATTAATAAGTAAAAATTTTAATTAAAATAAAATTTTACTAATTAAATCAATTTTATCAAGTTTTAAAGATTTTTAATTTAGATAAAATTATACTCTAAGTTTTTTTAACAATAAATAATAAATAAATAAATAAATAAAAAATATTAAATTAAGCATATATTATTAATAACACACTCTAATTCCAGTAATATAATTATAAAATGTAACACCCCACATTTAGTTCGTTATTAAACTGAACTGGATGTATTATGGGAGGCCAAAGTGATTCTCAAATTCGATTAAATTGGTTGGTCTGAACCTAAGCGAAAGAGATCTACTTCAAGCATCATAAGACGAGAAGAACACCACTATGAATGTATAAAATGCACAACCTATCAGGACGTTATGTGGATGATGTAATAACAAAAAAATTCACACTCCAATTGATTAAATATGATAAAAAATTTATAAATAAAAAGACAAAGTTTTCCTTAAAAATACAATAGGGAACCACCCAGTCCATCATTATATCACAAAATATACGAAAATAGTAAGATACATCATAACATCATATTTTGTCTACAATATAATTCATGACTAGATCATGACCCATCTGCTTATCTCATTAACAATATTGAAGTTATACTAATTTCATCATAACAATGTCATTATCATCGACATCAAAATATCATTAACAAAAATAAGATAACCATGCATTAAACATCATCAAAATATTTCATCACAAGTTTTACATATTAATAAGCATCATAATAAAACGTCACTATCGTTAGACATGTGTGTATGCAAGGATGTCACTAACTCATTCATCAAGTTTGGCATATCCTATTGTGTTTGATGTTCACCTACATATGTAATAGAAAACCACGGTTATCATTGGTCCAGAAAATAACTAATATCAAACTGTTAATGAGAGTTAACTTTTATAAAAAGAAAACATGCATATACTTTATCAAAACTCTTATAATGGTAACTACTGAAGAACTATCGATCTATAGTCTTGATAGCATCTTGAACTGACTAGTATGATGCCTCTTTTGGCAATTTCTAACTGTCCCTCTCTGGAGATTATCAATATCCTAAACCCTCTCCTACCCTCCATATATCTCCAGCCCTTAGCGCGATGGTTGAGTACTCTCATGCAGTCGCCTTTTGAACCCCTTTGAACTATATATCCGGATATATGTTGTACTAAACAGGACCCGTAAATTCCCATGTTTCTCTTGGTGTGAGGAACTCTAAACGTGGAGTTGTCAGAATCCCTCGAGAATGGAATAACCTTTTCATTAATCCAGAATCCGCTGTGACTGGCATGTGCACCCGCTCATGGTACATACGAGTCGATTTTTCCATCTCTCGTCTCACTAAAAACTCAATAAAATCATATATAAGCGTGAGAAGGGATTTATATAATAGGCCCTAAGGTAACTTGCAGAGGATCATGTTTTCGAAATTAGACTTGAGGGATCTCATCCTCTAAGATGATTAATCTAGAAAACTATTTGTTCAAATGGGCCATGTTAAGTGGGTCTAATAAACCAATCACTTAACACGTTCTGTACCCTACAATCCAAAACGAATAATAGAAGAGATTGACAAAAAAGAGTACGAGTTTTAAATGAACTTGGTAGAAGCTCCAAGAGTGGTCTTGCGCCTATGCGGCAAACTCCTATACCGAACCTACATAAACAGAACTAAACACTAACAATCATGAACACCCATATGATGCATGAATGATATGACAGATAAATTAGACATCATTAGGACAATCATGTACATCCATATCAATCCAAACAACCCCTAATCTTGTCGACAATATAATCATGCACAACAATATGATACCGAGATATATTGATAATGTTTCAAGCAACACTCAACAAGGTAAAGTAACCCTAATAATCATGTTGTATACGTATGATAAACCTGTAATTAATTTCATATCATGGTAATGCAATTAAATTCAAATGTCATCACTAATCACAATCTAACTATTATCATACAACAATTTCATCAATTAATACTTAACCATATAAATCTACATTCTTAGGTTATCAAGCCATCAACACCACATATTTATTAATATGTAGTTAAACATAACAATTAACTAAATAAAGATCATGAATCTGATAATCAAACTAATGCTCAATTATGAAAATTTAATAATAAGAACTATATGTATAATTCATGAGTTTAATTAACATTGATTAATAGCAGATATCAACAAACATGTATTTTGACTTGACAAATCAAGTATTTTCCTATAATTAAAACAACACAAGCATTCACAATTTGTATTAATTCATCCACATCACACAATTCAATCAACAATATAATCATCATGATCAATCATATGAAATAAAATGAAATTAAATCGTATACCTAAGTCGGTGGTCACACGATGACAGTGACAACGACCGTGGTTGTCGTGAGGATGGAGATGGCAGCTATGATTGCCGTCCCACGAGACCACTGACAACCACAGCACAGCTGTGAATTCAGTCCTAAGGGGGAGCGGCTCGAGGTGGCCGGAGCTGCCACTGGCCAGCGGCAACGATGGCAGTTGTGGTCGACTCGGGTAGGAGGAAGAGTAGGCTAGGGTTTGGGTTAGGGTTAGGTGGAGGTGGGAAGAACTTGGCTGAGGCCATCACTAGCCGGTGGCGACAACCATTCGCCAACTATGGCAAGGGTGAGGTCGGCTAGGGCAGGGAGCAGCTAAGAGGGTTCGGTTGGGAGGGGAGGAGGGATAGGGAGGTTGAGGTCGGCTAGGGGGGATGGGGGGTGACGGCATGGATGGAGGCAGTGCGTGACTGGCCGGTGGTGGCGCTAGTTGTCGACAACAGAGCATGCAAGCAGCGACCTTGATTCACTCAGGGTCTCCATGCATGTCGTCGCTCAGGCTGGGGAAGAGTTGGGAAGGAGGGCAAATGGGCTAGGGAGGGATCGTTAGAGGTTATCTCCCGAGTTGGCGGCAAGTGGAGAACCTGCAAGGTGGCAACAATGGGTGGGTGTGAGGGAAAATGGGGAGAAGAGGGGAGAAAGATGAGGGAGGAAAAGTGGTGGTTGAGGTGGCGGCGACGGCGAGGGGAGGTCGCTAGGATGGTGGCTATAAACCCATGAACTGAGTCAGAGTTTTATAGCCAGAACCAGTTGATTCAACTATTATTTTTAGAATACACGTGTTAAGCAGAGGCCGACCATGTGTTACGAGGTATGGAGGTCATGTGTACCCATGTATATGATGATAATGTCAGTAAAGTAGTAGCAGAATAAGTTATCACAGTATATGAGAGTATGAACAGTATATGAATTCTAGTTTTATCAAGTTAGGACAAGTTATTTATTATTTTGATTGGGTTAGTAGGCTTTGAGTATGTCATTCAAGTTAGGACTTGATTATTTTATTTTATAGTATGTTATTATTTTTATTTTGTATTTTTGGAATTTATTTATTAGTTTTGACTCAAGTCGGGACCGATTAAGTTCAATTTAAGAGACTGTCGTCGCCTTATACCACATGATCCTTCCCTTCCTCGAGACGATCACTCCTCCTGATGCCTCCCCTACTTCACCCCGCCGCCAACTACTGTCGCCACCGGCTGCACCGTCACCACAGCCCGGTTGTGCCGCCGTCACCCCGCCGTTGCACTTTCCTTCCTTCCTCCTTATTCCCTTCTTCCCCTCTTCCTCCTCCTACCCTATACTCCGATTGCCACCCCTATTTCCTTGTAGTGATGCCGTCAGTCGCCGCCACCTGTTGAAACCGCCGGTTGAACCCTCTTCGCCAACCCTCCTTCCTTCCTTTCCCCCACTTTTCCCCATCCCTCTCCTCTACCCTGTCACCCCTTTCTTCCTTAATTTGGCTGTCGGCAACACAATCATTGGAGACCGATTCTGGCTAGTGGGCCTGGCTAGACTACCTAGACCACACCTAGCCCCCTCCTCTTTCCTTGCCGGCCAATTCCCATCCACGACAACCACTCCTAGGATGGTGCCGATTCAAGTAGGAATCACAATTCTTAAATTTTAGATTTTTAATTTATTTTAATTATTATACATATCATTGATAATTTTAAAATTTTTTCATATTTTTGTTAATATGGTAATTTTGATATGTTTGATAATTATTTTTAATTAATAAAATTTTATATAATTAAAAATGGATAATAATTAATAATAATTCAAATTAATTGATTATGAAATTAATTATGATTGAGATGATGTTAGAAATTGTGATAATTGTGTATTAGTATTATAAATGTATCAGTTAATTATTAGGGAAGCTAATTCATAATACAAATTAAATGTAAAATAGTATAATTAGGATTAATAAAGTAAATTAAAGATAAAATATCATAAGTAGGATTATTGAGATGATTAATCATCATTAAGGTTACTAATTTAATTTAATGAGGATTGATATAAAATGATGATCAATTTAGGAATTATGACATATTGGTTGCAAATTGTTAATTTGTTTATTTAACTAATTTGTTGATTTCATGATATGAATGTATTATTTATAATGTTCATGATGATTATGTAATAATTTACATGCATTCATTTCATGCATGCATTATAGAGTTAGAATGAGTATTAGTGTAGTTTTGTTTGTATAGTTACGGAGTAGAAGCCCGCCCCCTATATGCTTGGGCTTAGGGCTACTACCAGATCCATTTAGGATTTGCCCCTATTTTATTGCTCCTTCTATTGTGATTTAATTTTACTAATTACAAAATGAGTTAAGTGGTGTTTAATGATCCCACTTAATTCGGGTCATTTAGCCGATAGTTTTTCTGAATTAATAACTCTCGAGGATGAGATCTCTTAAGTCTGATTTCGAAGACAAAATCTACTTCAAGTTACCTTTGGGCCTATTATATAAATTACTTCTTAGACCTATGTATAAATTTATCGAGTTTACAGTGAGACGGGAGATGTGTTAGAATAATTTCAATATCATGTAAATATACACGGTTGAAACAAGTAATATAATGATAAATTCGAGTATCGTTCCCACAGAGAGATGAATTTTCTTAAATTAATTAAAGAAAATAATATTAAGAAAAAAACAAAAATAATTGACTTAACTAATTCTAAATAATAACTTTAAATAAAAGGAGAAGTTAAAATGATAAAACTCGTTCTAGAATTGAATTTCCCTTAACATGAATTTAATGTTCATCAAATCTTCTTCTTATCGTTTATTCTTCGGATTGTCGATCTAGGATAATTATATAACATGGTGGCTACCACTCCTTCATGCTTCTATTATTTTGCCTCAATTTCTACTTCCCGTTGATAATTGATTAATCAACAAAATGATGCATTAAGATTTGCCTTACAATTACATACAGTGGTGTGTATCTCCTGACGACAACGACAAACAAGCCACAACGACAAACAAGTCAAAAGACTCGTCATATAATAAATTATCAATGACTAATCTAATTAATTTCTCCCGAAATCTAATTAAACCTCATGATCTAAGAAATAGGTGATCAATCTACTCTTAGTATTTAGAATATGATAACTCAAACAATCTGATTGAATAAATGAATAAGAGGTATGAATAAAAGGTTGAGATGATTCAATTAAATCATGTTAAGTTCCATTCTTCTCTGGAACGAAATAAAATACTACTCCATAATAAAAATAAAAAACAACATAAAAAAGAAAATAATTTTCATTATAAAAGAGAAAAGAATTACAAAACTAGAACTATTTCTTCTACTAAACTCTTAAACCAAGAGTTGAGATATGATCAACAACAAATGACCACCCCTTTATATAGAAGTGGAGATACAAGAATTCGAAGAGAGTGTTCACAAATCGACGTAGTCTAATTAATTATGATGCCCCTTCAAATTTCCAATTCCTCGACTCCATTGAACGCCATAAATTGTAGTCATTGGGTGACCAAGTGTCATGACCATTCAATTCTAAAGTTTAATTTACTCATCTTTTTCTGCATTGAAACACCAAAATTAAGCATATCTCATAAAATATTAATTAACTAAAAAAATAAAGTAAAATATTATTTAATTAATAATGTTCATACCCGGGAAGTACAAAATTACATTAAAAACACGGGTAAATATTGTATACTTTAAACACTTAACAAGATAGTGAAATCAACTTGTACATACCATGAGCGGGTGCACATGTCAATCACAGCAGCCTCTCGATTAGTGAGCGGGTTGTTCCATTCCCCGCCCTTTGTTCCGCTCTCAAATCCTTGAACTTATGAAGTCTCGTTTCTGCAGCGGACCAATTTGTTGACATACCACTGTGCCATTTTTTATTAACACAATGACTGTGAGCCCTTATTGCAGTTAATGCTACTGAATCTGCAACCTTACTTTTTGTACCAACTATTAAAAAGTGCTTTCCCCTGCTTGCTGCATCAAAAACTAAATCATAGGTTTTTGATAAAAAATGAGAAGTTCTAGTAAGATTTGTAATATGAATACCTTTACACTTTGTAGAGACGCAAGGTGCCATTTTAGGATTCCATCATAGTTGCAAAAATTGGCCGATTTAACTCGGGTCAAAATGAGGGTAAATCGTCGTTGATAAAAATCGGACTATGAATCTCCTGATTCTGGCCGATCCAAACTGATTATCACCCAAGTCGACTCGGGTAAGAATTAGCGGATTCTGGCAAATAGGGGGAGACGGGCGAGGGGTCAGCCGGGGGGGGGGGGTGGGTGGGGTTGGTTAGAGGGAGACAGCGGCGGGGCTGTAAAACCCCGCAACTCGAGTCAGGGTTTTATAACCGTTAGCCGGTCGGTTTGATCGGGACTCGAGTCGGTTCAGCTTTCAGAACGCGTGTGCGGGGCCGAGCCGGCCGTGTGCACATGCTATGAGGGTTCATGTATACCCAAGTATCGATGATAGCGTCAGATACGCATCAGCAGACTGAGTTATCAGTAGATATGAGAGTATACAATTGAGATGTTATTTTATTTTATTTTTTTTATTGTGACCGTAGAATTAGTATAGGCCGAATAACGCATTAGGACGCGTTAGAAGGTATTCGGGTGGGTTATTAGTTGTACGGCATGTCATTTGGGTGTTGTGATATTTTGTTTGATTTTATGGGATTTTTCCCAATTTTTCTAGATTTTTCTAGGATTTATTCCGAGTCGGTTATCATTCTTGACTCGAGCCGGTGTCGAGTCAAGTTTTATTTACAACCTTGCCATCACCTATACCCCTCATCTTCCTCCCCAAACCCCATCCCGTGTTGCTGCCGCCGCCGCCCTTGAGGTCGTGCCACCGTCGTGGACGCCGGACCGCCACCGATCGACGCCGCCCAGCCCGGCCGTGCCGTCGCCTCGCCGCCTCGACCACGCCCGGCCACCGTCAGCTGCCGCGACTGCCGGAAATCGCCCTCGACTTCTCCTCTGTCCCGACGTGATTTCTCCGCCGCCTGCACCGGACCGCCGCCGCCGTGACGTCGGAGCTCCTCCCCTCGACCTCCCCTACCTTTCCCCTCTGATTTGCGCCGCCGTCGAGGGTCGGCTGTGGGTCTGATCGGAGCGGCCGACCGCCCCGACCGCGCTCGACGCCGCCGTTGGCGGCCATCGCTGCCGCGGCTGTCCTTCTCGTCACCGCCATTGGATTCAGCTCACCGAGGCGGTGCTAACCCCTACCCCCGATTGCCTCGCCGGAGCAGTCACCGGAAAACCATCGGAGCTGCCGGAAACCGCCGGCATAGTCGCCGGAAAATCGCCGCCTTCGTCCGTCGGCACCGATTTCAGCGCCGATCGCGAGGTGGTTCTTCCTTCTTATTTTTTAGAATAATTACATACTTATTGTGGTCATAGTAGCATATTAGAATTAATTTTATTAACTTCATGCTTATAGTTTAATTAATCATGATTATGATAAACATATGATGATTAGGGTAAATTGTGTTGGATGATGTGAATGCTTAGTAATGAAATTGTTAGTAAACCATTGAGTAGTTAATGAAATGCTTGTTAACTAGTTAATTCATGAATATGTATGAATTAGGTTTTGCATGCTAACATTAAGCTAAACAGATTAAATTGATTAAACCATTGTCACCTAATTAGAATAGGTATGCTTTGAAATTGGAATTAAAATTGCTAGGTAATAAGTAATATATGAAATGATAAAATTATTAACTTGCTTGACAATTAGAGATGTAGGGAAATTGTCGAAATAATTGTCATGTTTGATTAGATGATTGTAGGCATGTGGATATATTAGTTATATAGGTGTGCATCATATATGTACGGGCGTTAGTAATTAGTTATGTTCATGTAGGTTCGTTGCAGGAGCTCGCCGTCTAGGCACGAGACTGCGCTTGGAGCTTCTGACAGGTCCGTTAGGACACGCTTCTCAGGTTTTATCGCTCTATTCTATCGATGATTTGATTTATTGATTGTAGGACGTGTCAGGTGGATGATTTATTGGACCCCACCTAACACGGGTCACCTAGTCGTTTGTTTTTGGAATTAATAACCCTCGAGGATGAGATCCCTCGAGTTTGTTTTCGAAAATAAGATCCACCTCAAGTTGCCTTCGGGCCTATTATAATAAATCCCGACCCAGCCCTATAAATAGTTTTATCGAGTTTTCAGTGAGACAAGAGAAGATGAGTTGACTGCACGTACCATGAGCGGATGCCGTGCCAGTCATAGCGGGCTCTGGATTAGTGCCAGCGGACTGTTCCATCCCGAGGGATCCTGACAACTCCGCGTTTGAGTTCCTCACACCCGGAGGACGTGGAGGTTTACGGGTACTGTCTAGTACAGCGCATGTCCGGACTTGTGGTTCAAAGGGTACTAAAGGCGACTGCCTGAGAGTACTCGGTCTACGTGCTCAAGACCAGGAGTATTATGGAGGTTCGGAGAGGGCTTAGGATAAGAGTTTTATGCAGAGTACTGAAAAAGAAGTGCCGTGAGCGGCATAGTACCAGATAGATCGGGATGCTGTCGAGTCAGCTGCTCGACGGCTCCTCTATAGTTGCCCTTATGAGAGAGTTCTTGAGGAAGATATATATATATATATATGGATGTTTGCTTTCCATGAGGGTTTACTCTCATGTTCAGTTTGATATTAGCTATTTCCGGACCAGTGACAACCGTTGCTGACGTTTTCTTACTATATATGTAGGTGAGGAAGAGGATTGGAGTATGCCGGCCTTGACGAAGGACTAGCGGTTGCATTGCACACACATGCCTGATGCCGCGTCGACTTTTGTGTAAGATATGATGTGACTGCATGATAATTGTGTATGTATATAAGTGTGCAGATATATATATAGATATATGCATGCGTTTGTGAGGCTTGTATGCCTTGTTTTGGAAATGTTTGGGATGTTTTGAAGGAAACTCTAATGATGTGTCATGTTGAAATGAAAAAGAACCAAATGAGCTGAGTATGAGATTGCAGGTGCGCGAGACGCCAAGTAAGAATGTGTGGAGGTTTTAAAACCTTAGTGTAATGCAAATTAGTGTTTTATGTATATTATATTGTACCGCGTTTTTAACAGGTTGTCCCCTTATTGCACTTTTAGGGGAGACTCTGTCCGTTTTATCCCAGGTTTTCTTTTGAATTTTGTTGCTATTTTAATTAATTTGTGTGTGATTATTACCATGATATTCACGTAGTATCCTGTTAGGGTTTTGCATCTCATTCATATACTGGTTGCGCACTTGCGGCATATTCCATCTTGAGACGTCGAGAGGGGTATGTTGTAGCCGATTAGGTCTTAGGTCAGCCAACTTAATCGGTTTACGAGTAGTTCGATCCGTTGTAACAATTCTGGTCCGGGTTGAGAGTAAACCGGATTGGGGTGTTACAGGGCGGTGGGGGGAGACCAGGGGTGGGCGACAAGGGGACGGGGGTGGCAAGGGGAGTGGGAGGGGATGGGGTGGCTGGATGGCGGCGGGGGCGGGGGGTGGGTGAGTGGGGGGTTAGTTGGGGGTTGTGTGGATGGGATGGTGGCGATTGGTGAAGGGGGGTAGTTTATGTAATAAAAATTGACTTGCTCATTACTCGAATCAATAATAATAAAATAAATTCTAAAAATATAAAATAAAATTTAATAAAATCTAATAAAAAAAATACAACCAATAATAGTCTAATGACGTGTTCTAAAATGATGCGGGGGATATGGAAGAGGAGATCAATGACCGATTTTGACCGATTCAAATAAACCAATTCTTGTCCAATTTTTAATGAATTAGTCTAATTCAATGACTTCTTTTCAATCCGATTCCAATTTTTACAACTATGGATTCCATTTCCTAGTACCATGACTAAAATGAACTCCCGCTTCCATCATCTCTTCTAAATTGATGTTCCAATATTTTTTTGCCATTTCTCCCCACATTTTCCTTTTTTCAAAGTACCCTAAAAATAAATAATTGTTTCGAAGGAACTTTCTCCCGTAAATAGACCGTGCATCAACGGCCCAAGCCAAAATAAAACGGGGAATATCTTTCTATTTAATATTATCTTTAATACCAAATCAAACGACTGGTTCAATTCGAATTAGTTAAAAGAAACGAAGAAGTCCACTTTTAGAAATTTTGAATTCCTATCAAAAATTTCTCTTATGTGTTGTATCATGAAAATTTCTTTTTTGTTTTTGGATATGCAAGAACTAAAAAACTCTCCGTGGTGAAACAAAATATTGCTTATTTCCTCCTTAACCAAATTATTCCTTTTTTTCCAAAGAAATGTTGTTGTGTTGCCTTGAGTGGCGGACAATTCCTTTGAATCCGGTTCCAACGGGTATCATTCCACCCAGAACAACGTTCTCTTTCAGACCTTTCAACCAATCAATACAACCCCGCAGAGCAGCTTTTGCTAAAACTCGGGCGGTTTCTTGAAAACTCGCTTTGGATATGAAACTTTGAGTATTCAAAGATGCCATCTTTAATCCCAATAAGATTGCTCAGTAATAGATATAATTTACTGTATTATTTTCCAAAATGGTGATCTCATTATTGCCTATTCTAGCAAAACCGCCCATCAAAGCCATCGTTGCCCATTGGTCATCGGGGCGCATTCTCAAAATACCTATATCTACAGCTGTAGCAATGAGGGCGTGGTTTGGTAATACACCAATTTGGCCACTATTAGTAGGTAAAATAATCTCTCTCACTTCTGAGTCCCAAACAATTCGATTAGGAGTCAGTACACAAAGATTTAAGGTCATTTCTTTAATTTGCTCTCCTCATCTAAGTTCATAGCCTTCGCGGTAGCTCCATCGATGTTACCTACCAAATAAAAGGCTTGTTCTGGAAGACCATCTAATTCTCCGGAAAGAATTAATTGAAACCCCCTAATTGTTTCTAGGAGACTGACATATTTCCCGGGGAGCCGGTAAATACTTCTGCTACGAAGAAGGGTTGTGCATAAGAAACGCTCAATATTTTCGTGCTCTTGCTACGGTCAAACGATCCTCTTCAGATAATTCATCCAACCCAAGAATAGCTATAATGTCCTGAAGTTCTTTGTAACGTTGTAAAGTTTGCTTAACCCTTTGTGCAGTTTCATAATGTTCCTCTCCAACGATCCTGGGTTGGAGCATAGTTGACGTTGAATCTAAAGGATCTACTGCCAGGGTAGATTCCTTTCGCGACTAATCCCCTTGATAGTACGGCAGTAGCATCCAAATGCGCAAATGTCGTAGCAGGAGTAGGGTCGGTTAAATCATCTGCGGGTACATAAACTGCTTGAATGGAAGTTATAGATCCTTCTTTGGTAGAAGTAATTCTTTCTTGCAAAGAACCCATTTCCGTACTAAGAGTAGGTTGATAACCCACAGCAGAGGGCATTCTACCTAATAGGGCAGATACTTCTGATCCCGCTTGGACGAAGCGGAAGATATTGTCGATAAATAGAAGTACGTCTTGCTCATTAACATCCCAAAAATATTCCTGCCATGCTTAAGGTAGTCAAACCAACTATGAGGGATCCTAACAATTCCGTATTTTGAGTTTCTTCACACCCGGAGAAACGTGGAGGTTTACGTGTACTGTTTAGTACAGCGCACCAGACATATGGTTAAAAGGGTACTGAAGGCAGTGAATGAGAGTACTCGGTCTTCCGGAGAAATATAGAAGAAATTAGAAGGCTTAGGATATACTGTAGGCCTTAGGGACAAAAAAAACATGAGAAAATACCGAGAGAGGCATCCACAGATTAGTGAGTTTAGGATGTTGTTGGGTCAACGACCCGATGGCTTCCTAGTAAATGCTCTTGTGAGAGTTCAACAGAAGTTATTAAATGGTTTTTTTCAAAATGAGAGCTAGATCTCATTTGCCAGTTTGTTATAGTTATTTTTGGATGAGTAACACTCGTTATTGACTATTTTCTATTATATATCTAGATGATGAGTAGAAGTTTGATATGTGTTAAGTGTTTAAAGTATACAATATTTACCCTTTTATAATGTTTTCTATTTTTATTATGAAGTAGTCCTTTATTTTGTTCTAGAGAAGAATGAAACTTAACATGGTTTTATTCAATTTATTTCAACCTCTTATTCTTTTATTCAATTGGATCGTTTGAATTGTCATGTTCTTAATGCTAAGAGCAGATTGATCGCCTATTTCTTAGATCATGAGGTTTAATTAGATTTTGGGAGAAATTAATTAAATTAGTCATTGATAATTTATCATACAACGAGTCTTTTGAATTGTTTGTCGTTATGGTCGGGAGATACATAACACTGTATCCGATTGTAAGGTAAATCTTAATGCATTATTTTGTTGATTAATCAATTATCACCGGGAAGTGCGATTGTAAAGCAAATCTTAATGTATTATTTTGTTGATTAATCAATTATCACCGGGAGGTAGAAATTGAGGCAAAATAATAGAAGTATGAAGGAACGGGAGCCACCATGTCATATATTTATGCTAGATTGACAATCCGAAGGAATAGAAGATAAGAGTAAGAAGTTACGAAGATTAATTTAATATTAAGGGAAATTTGACTCTAGAACAAAATTTATCTTAAACTAAAAATGTTTTTTTGTTTTGTTTTGCTCTTAGTTCAATTTTCTACTATTAACATAAGTAAATTTATCTCTTTGTAGGACACTTGAAAATTTATCATTATATTACTTGTTTTGACCGTGTATAATTGCATGCCATTGAATTTATTCTACAAAGTTTTTGACGCCGTTGTCGGAGAGATCTAATTTTCTTACTTAATTTATGATTAGCATTTTGAGTTTTTTCTTTTCTTTTTAGATTTTAGTATATGATATATATATACACACACACACATACTATATAATTGTCTTCTTCATTGTTATCATTTGTTTATGCATTGATTAGTGCGATCACCCTTGTTTTCTTGTGATCCAGAGATTGAAAAGACTTTGAGAAACTTGCATGCCACTGGATGAAGAGCACAAGAAGCAATAGAAGAAGAAGTCATGGACCCACAACAACAATAAATGCCTCCACTTCCACCGATTGTAGCAGTAGCCAATGATGACAAGAGGGCAATCCAAGATTGGGTTGTACTTCTTGCAAGAGGGTTACAACCTAGTATTATTGCACCACCGGTAGATGCGACCCACTTCGAGCTTAAACCAGTTTTATTTAATATGTTACAAACTATAGGACAATTTAGTAGATCTCCTACTGAAAATCCTAATAGGTATATCATCAATTTCCTATCACTTTGCGATATGGATAAGCAACCCAGTGTCTCTGACAACGCTCTCCGCCTTCACTTATTTCCGTTCTCATTAATAGAAGGTGTGAAAGAGTGGTTGTCATCATTAGATGCGATTACCACTTGGGATGAATTGTCTGAAAATTTTTTGTTAAAATATTTTCCTCCTTCTAAAACTACTAAATTATGTAACGAAATTTTATTTTTTTGCAGTTTGATGGTAAGTCTCTCTTTGAGGCATGTGAAAGATTTAAAGAATTGTTGAAAAAGTGTCCAAACCGTAGTATAGAAAGATGGATGCAACTCCAAGCTTTCTATAACGGGTTGTTGGGGCAAACAAAAAATATAGTTGATGCAGTGGCCAATGGATCATTTCTTAGGAAGAACCCACATGATGATTTTCAATTGCTAGAATTGATGGTTCCTAGCAACCACCATGCAACACAAGAAAGGCACCCAAGGAGGATTACCGGAGTTTTAGAATTTGATGCACTTATTGCTTTATCTGCTCAGGTTAGTTCTTTAGCTAATCAAGTTCAAAATTTAAATATGCAGGGACAGGTTAAGGCTATGGAGCCAAGGTGTGAATGGTGTGGACAAGGACATTATACAGGTCAATGTGCAGCAGATCAAGTTAACTATGTCGGTAACTTTAATATGAACAACAATCCCTGTTCCAATACCTACAATGCGGGTTAGCCCAATAACCCCAACTTTCCATGGATTAAATCTCCACAATCGGCTATTGTCCTCAATAATCCACCACCACCATCACAGGATTCTCGACCCTCTTCACTTTCTTTTCAGCCACAACAATAGTATTTGATCCAAATCTTCAATTCTATGAAACAAATTATGCAACAATTCAGGCAGAATCAGCAACAACAACAACAACAATTTATGCAACAAGTTGTGTTGCAATTAAACAAGGAACCAAGTGAGCCACCCAGTGGTGTACTTCCTAGCCAACCAGAACAACCAAGGAATGATGGTCAAGAACATTGCAAAGCCATAACAATCCAGCTTGGTATTACTTTACAAGAACCAGTTCAGCCCAATGAAGTGAAGGAAAAAGATGAAAAACCAAACAATGAACATGAACCCAATACATTGGTTAGCTTACTCGGAAGTGAAGGAATAGAAGATAAGAGTAAGATGTGATAAAAATTAATTTCATGTTATGGAAAATTTGACTCTAGAACAAAATTTATCTCAAACTAAAAATCTATTTTTGTTGTTGTTTTGCTCTTAGTTCTATTTTCTATTATTAACATGAGTAAATTTATCTCTCTGTGGGACGACACTTGACAATTTATCATTATATTACTTGCTTCGACCGTCTATACTTGCACGTCATTAAATTTATTCTATCAATATGCTAGGTTGAACAAAGGAGCAGTGACATCTTGTGCACACACATTAGTTTGATTATAGAATGCTTTTTTAATGTTAAATTTATGACATGTCATGATGAGATTGTTGAAATGAAATGAAAACTGTAATTATGTAGTGAGATATTTACCATAAGTGATAATATGATGATATACTGAGTATGGCCAAAATAATTTTGATGCTGTATCCAAATAGGAGAAGGGCCAAGACCTAGTTTAGAAAGTTTTGTATGAAGCTGAACAAATGTCTCAAGACCCTTCTCCTATTCGATTAGCAGTTGAGTCCTATTGACTCAACTATTAATTCACATTTTTCTATATATACAATCGATAAGATTTTTCTATATATGTTTATTGTACACTGTTTGACTGGGTGGCCCTTATTGCTCTTTTATAGGACACTCTATCTATTTTATTTTTAAAAATATTACCAAATTTATCGTGATTGTTTTTGAGTATGAATTGTTTGATATGACATTCATGTAATATTCTGTTAAGATTTTTTTGCATCCCATATATGCATGATGAAATTTATCTTCCATCATAATACACAGAGAGTAGATCTATTTGGGTTAGGTTTGGGTTGATCGACATTATCGGGTGACCCATAATATTCCGGTTTGGTTCGCGAGTGAGTCAGATTTATGGTGTTATACTGGCTGGCGGCGATGATGGTGGTTGCTAGTGAGGGGTTGGGGAACGACGGGGAGTCGGGGCGATAGTTGGAGGAGAAGGTCGAGGAGAAGAAAAAAAGTCGGTGGTAATTTTGTAAATAAAAGTTGACTTTGTCTCAGACACTAGTAAAAGATAATAGAAAATAATGAAAAATAAAAAAATAAAAAAACAAGCTCAACCTCGGTTGATTGATTTGCTCTAAATACTTGTAACCTAACCAAAAATCCTATATAAGACGTCCTACACAATAAACAACCTAATTGTAATTTTTACGGTTATAAATAATAATAAAAAAAATCAAGGCATTTTGTCGTATATTCTAATAACTCATTTTTATACTGTGTTAGTAACGTTTTCATCTTATACTCGGTACACTCCAACCTAGGATCGTTGGAGAGGAACACTATGAAATTGGACAAAGGGTTAAGGACACTTCACAATGTTACAAAGAACTTCACGACATTATACCTATCCTTAAACGGAGGAGAATCTGCAAATTAAAATGCAAGAAAATTTAAAAAATACAATAATACCTCACGTCGAGGGTCATAGGCTCGAATATCGCTTACTTAATTTTTTTAAATAATAAAAATATTTTTATGGTTAAAGGTGACAGGTTCAAACTCAAGTAACTTCAACTTTTTACTTTTCATTGATAAGAGTCTATGTCATGGTTTTGAAAAGAATATAATAAAAAAATAGTTATAATTTATTTTTTTATTCAAATAAGATATATTTTTAAAGTCAATCATAATAAATATCTAAGATATCAAATTTTTATAATTTATCTCCTTATTTAATGAGAATTTATTTATAAAATTAAAATTTATCTGATTTAGGTTACTCATAGCAGGACATCTAGGGTAGTTATTATTAATAATAAAATATTAAATTAAATGTTAGTGGCTTATGGCTATTGCATGGTTAAATGGGGTGTTACAATATATAAACATTTTCCAGACTTCTGCTGACTAAAAATTTTTATGAGTCACTTTAGAAAAAAACATTTTTTATGAGTCACTTCTGCCGACGGTCGTCGTCCTCTGCCGTTGAGACCCCTTTGCAGTTGTTCTGACTACCGTCGTTGCCGGTGATCCCCCCGCGCCCCCCCCTCCCCCCCCCCCATTTTTTCTGCTGCCACATTTCGGGCCTATTCCGGACCACTAGAGCTTCAATCGCCGGCCCCGTCACCGTCGTCGTTAACTCCATTAAACGGACCCGATTGGCTTCCAATCACCGGCGTCGCTCCTACCACCGCCGTCGTCGCTGCTACTGCCGCCAACCACCCCAGCACTTTCACCATTGTTAGAGCAACTGATCTCGACCACTGCCCGGCTTTGGAACGTCGCCGTTGGCTTAGTCTGACCTGTTTCACCCGTTCCGACTCCATTTTTTACTGTTTTCGATCCGTTCTGATATGCACGCATATTTCTGATCCTCGACTCTTATATGCATGCATATCCCTCAGTTGATATGTTTATGTATATATATATATATATATATATATATATATATATATATATATATATATATATATATATATATATGAGGAGGAGAGCTGCACTGCAGCACAGCCAAGATGGCTGTAGCGAGAGCTTCAGCCGTTGGATCAAATCCAACGGCTGAAACATGCCCCCCACTTCTTCAAAAAAGCGGCGTCGCCGCCACCCCGTCCGACGCGATCGCCACCCTGCTTCGCCCGTCGCCGCCCGCCAGGGGTGGCAACTCAACCGCCGGCGACGGGCGGCGGATCTAGCCGCCCCGCCTCTTCCCCTGCCGGCCCTCCAGCCACCCCGCCTCGCCCCCTCAGCCCATGCCGCCACCTAGCCGCGCCCTCGGCCCCCGCCCGCCACCGCCGCGCGCGCGCCACGCCCCCGCGTCCCCTGTCGCGGCCGCCCCCCCCGCCGCCCGCCAGGGGTGGCAACCTAACCGCCGGGCGACGGGGCGGCGGATCTCAGCCGCCCCGCCTCTTCCCTCGCCGGCCCGCCAGCCACCCCGCCGCACCCTCAGCCCACGCTCGCCACCTAGCTGCGCCCCCTCGGCCCCCGCCCGCCACCCCGCCGCACCCCCGTCCCCTCGTCGCGGCCCCCCCCGGCCATCGCCGTGGTCGGGCATCCTTCCGCCCCTCCGCCGTCGCTCTGCGCGGCGCCGCTTCTTTCGGTCGCTGGATGCTAATCCAACGGCCAAGATTGTACTCTGTGTCGGAGTACAGCAACTCTTTTCCTATATATATATAAATTTATTGAATATTTTCTCGTAATTATTGAATTTTAATTGAAAATTTGCAAATTTATGTGTGATTCTAATTATCCACCGAGCATTATTAAATGCTCAAATTATTGTGAGGAGTGGTATTTCTTATTTATTGTATTTTTTATATTTCTGATCATTGGTATTATTTCTAAAGGATAATGCTAGGGTGCTCATCTAGTGAATCAAGTCTTGTTTTACTCAACTCAAGCTCAATTGTTTGATTTCGAGTTTGAGTCGAGCTAATAAACACCTGAAGTCGATCCGAGTAACTTGTTAAATTCGAGCTAGCTTACTTTGTATTTAATAATGCATTTTTTATAATTCATGCTTAAATTTAATTCATAATTGAAATATTTTAATTTTGACATAATTATGCATGAAAGATAATTTAATCATGCATATTTCTATTTAAATTGTTATCATATAATGATATTTTATAATTTGATTATCTTTGTTTAGAGAAATATAAGATAAATATGGTCAAAAATCTATTCTTTATATAAAATATCGAATTTCGAGTTAAGTTGAGTCGAGAAAGAACATGCTCAAGCTTAGCTAGTTTGATATCAAGTTAAATTTTGAATCGAGTTTTTGAATTGAATACCGAGTTAATCAAGTTTAACCGAGTTTTGAATAACCCTAGATAACACATATTTTATTATTTATTTATTAGTTATTTATGATTGATAAATAATTTACATGTTATTGGATGAATAGCTCAATTTATGAATAATTTAGACTATTCTATAATGTTCAGTGTTGTTTTTTATTTATTAGACTTGCGTTTATCCGAGAATAGGGTTTGACCAAATGACCTTCTTGGGTACCTGTAGTGTAATCAATTGACAATTTATTTTATTCACTGTTTAATTATGTGACTGTGCGAAAGATTGTTGGCTGTTTGGTTGTTCAATAATTTGTCTAGTTGATGATTTGACTGATTTGATCGAGCTCATTGAATTGATAAGTTGACTATCTTGTATGCTTCAACTATTTGACCAGCTTGACTAAGTTGATTAAATAAATTAATTGATTTTTTGACTGTTTCATCGTTGATTTGACCGATTGTAATTTTAGTTGTAATAATGTAACAATTTGACCATATTTAAACATCGTTGAAATTCCCCGTTTGGTCGGATAATTTTGACTGGTTTACATGTATTTTGACAATCATTGATAATATGATAACTAAAATCACTGCATTCCACGTATTGAATCTTGTATAGACTTTGACTAAGTCCAAATAATCGATTAGGTTTGGTTTCTTTGCACTGGGATACCAAGTCTGTAAGGCTTACTCTATTTGCTGTTACGTGTAGTTCGTATGTTGGTTTCCACCCATGTGGTGGATACCACACGATTATGCTGTAGAAATCGATAGAATTACAATTACCGTTAATATTATGGTTATTGATATTGTTGTCGTTATTATTGTAGAACGTTATCGTTATCGTATTATTTGCCTGGTTGGATCGCTACCATTAACATTGCCATAATGTTACCATAATGTTACTGTTAGCATTTTTGTATCCTTATTATTGTCGTTATAACTGATGTGATTATTGATATGGTTATTGTCTTATAATTGTTACTATTATTATTATTGACATTTGTTGTTATTATTATTATTATTATAATTGTTATTGTATTCTTAATGCTACAGATATTACTATTATTGTATTGCTATTGTTACCCGCATTGATATAGTTATTGTTACCGTTGTACATATTGACTAATGTCTAGGTTCTTAACACTTTGTGTTTGTGACCCAGAGTGCATATTACCCCTTTCGATGACAAAAATCTAGGAAATGACAAATATTATAGTGTTGACCGTTACAGGCTCTTTACACACGTGTTTCAGAGGGTATTAGTGTTTTATATGGGTAAATGATGATACCCATGAACTAGTGTACTGTATTACACTGCATTGCGTTGCTGCATTGTTTTCCAGTGAAGGTGCCTTGCTATGGTCCAATTAGCTTCTCCTTTTACCTTTGGAGTCTTGTGGACAGGGAGTATATAGTTTTATATTTTGGGTTGTCTACAACTCATTTGTTTATATATTGAATATACGAGGATCACTAACGTTTCTTATTGACTTTTTTATTTTAAAAATATGGAGGTTTTTTGTTCGGCTAAGGAGTTGGAGTAGTTGGGGGATGCTTCGCTTCACTCGAACGGTGGTGGCTATTAATTCTAGGTTGTTATGGTATTTGTTTTTCCGTATATTATTTTATTGTATATATATTTATTAAAATTATGATTTATTGACTTCAACTATTTTAAGTTGGTTTTAATTGATTTCCAACACTGACACACCAAGATGGTTTGAAGATCTCGAGGATTTTAGTGTCTACATTTTTTAGGCTGATCTCTTATAATATTTATTATAAATAAATTTAAAAATTTCGTGAACCGATTATCGACTATTGCGTTTGGCTTGGTATTTTGTGAACCGGGTTGGGATGTTACAGCCGCGCAGCGGCGTGTCTGATTAGTATTTGACAAGCGCGAGATGGCGCTCGAGACGACCACCGTCTCCCCATGAGTGCCCTGCGGGGTTGGCGGTGGTGCTCCCAGCACCTTGGTCTCCATACAGTGAAGCTTACGTGGTGAGAATTTGCCCAGAAAATGACTCAAGGAATTCTTATTAACCAGATCAGTCAAGGAAGCATTCAATTCTACTTCAAAGGCAGACAAGTGAGATACAATTGCTTGAGACATGGACTCAAAATAACAATTTTTATCTGGAGATGAAGGAAAAGTTGCAGGAGCCGTGACTATAATAAAACAAATTGGTGAGAAAAGAGAGATAAAAACAGCTAAAATAATGGAAAAGTAAGAAGAATACAGGATCAGCTGATGCCCGAAATAGGCATAGACAATCGCTTCCCCACCAAATTAACATAGTATGGAATGGATAATGGGAATAACTAGTAATTTACAAATTAGACAAACTTTTAAATTGCCAAAATAGGGAATTTTGAAGAGAAACCATTCAAAACCGAAATAGAAGAAATACAAAGATGAAGAAAGCAGAGAGAAAAAACCCGAAGGAGGCACACAACTAATTTAAAAATCTATCAAAAATGTGTGTACAATAGAATGATTCTTCTTATTTATAAGTAAATGATAAAAAACAAATGAAATAATTCCTTTAATAATTCAAAGAAATTATAAATAAATCTCTGAAATAGAAAATAATATAAATTTAATAAAATGATAATATAATAACTAATTTTTGAGCCATTGACGGGGTTTTAAATTTGATTGGGTGGATGTTATGTGTTAAATTTTGTTGAATTCCATGTTCTCTTGTTTGAGCATGGAGTTTTTAGTGCCTTTGTATGCATATTTTTGTTGAGTTTTGTATTCATGTTTCTTTTTTTTTCCGTGGAGTTTTCCTTCTCTTTGTGGTTTTGAAGGATGAAAGTATCCATCCATTTTAGTTCATGCATATTTCTCAGGGTTCACTAGTGTAAACTATTTAGAATTCAAACTTCTCATTGGTTGCTCTCGTTCCCTAAGGACAAATGATGCCCGTGTTTAGTAAAAGACCCTATCAACTTCACAATCCTGTACTACTTAATGTGACTTGTCTCAATTGAGCCAAACAAATAAGTATAAGGAGGTTTTGTCTTGGGAAGTAGGATGAGGAGTTGTGTTGGACTCTAACCATTTTTTGAAGTATTTGTGGTTTATGGGGTGGGGTGTATAAGTTTTAACCTAGGAATAGGGGTGCTAATTAAGCGAGCGAGCCGAGCTGAACATGTGCTCGAACTCGGCTCGAATAGTTCAAAACTCGTTCGAACTTGACTCGAGATCGAACGAGTTTTGGATATATATATGCTCGAGTTCAACTCGAATACTTTTTATGTGTTCGAGCTCGACTCGAGCTCAAATATACTTAAACTGTTTAATTTTTGTGAGCTCGTTCACCAGCCCGTTCGTTAGCTCGAAACCAGCTCGATTAAAAGTCAAAAGTACCTCACTTTAAAAAAAAGTGAGGCTATTGTGGTTTGAACCCACAACCTTGAAGTCATTAAGGTGAATACTTGCCATCTCAACTATCTTACTTCTTTATTATTATATTATATATATATATATATTTATTTATTTATTTATATATATAATAATATAAAGACTATATTATTATATTATTTTGTCGAGTCGAGTTCGAGTCGAACTATGAGTCGAGTTCGAGTTACAACCGAGTCGAGTAGAGTCGAGTAGAGTCGAACACGACCTTGCTCAAGCTCGGCTCGTAAGATTCGAGTTCGAGTCGAGTTCGAGTCGAGCATTTAAATGTCGAGTTTCCAATCGAGTCAAGTTGAACCGAACGCTAAATGCTCACGAGCTGGCTCGCTCAATTAGCAACCCTACCTAGGAATGTGTCACGTGAAATAAGTATCCCCGTTAAGGGCGTGAAATAAGGAAAATACACCCACTGTTTAGTTTAATATTTAAATAAAGTCTAGTCGGGTCAATATACTTCTTAAGTGGGCTTATGACATTTTAGAAGAGTCAATGTAACGTTCAAGTAAAATTTTGGTTGAGGCCCACTTGTTAGTGTATAAATAGGGATTATATTCTCTTTATAGTGCCAAACTCTATCCTTCTCATCCCCAATTCAAGGAGGCCACATATCCTCAAAAGTATCAAATCCTTAATTTTGTTAGATCACCTTACAAATGATCTAACAATTCGTCCTCGGCACAATTGTCCTTCATTGACGCAATGGGCAAGGATGAATAAGAAGCAATTTGATGATCAAAGGCTAAATGACTTACAAGAACAAATCAAAGGATATCATAATGAATTTGTGTCATTTCGAGTGGTGCTCTTTGGTATGACACAAAAGTTGGACGTCATAGTGGTTCAACATGGAGCTTTGTCGGATATGTTAGGGCAACTCATCAAAGTAAAGGCCTTGCCTTTGAAGGAGTGCCACTACTCAATGCTGAAACCACTAACTCCACGTTGATGCCCTTGGGTGTTGACCACCAACCCCAGGTAAGGGTGGGTTTAGATCAATTTCATGGGCCAATACAATTTGATGCCTACAGTCATGATAATTCTTTGCTCTTTCATGTTTATGATAAGGATGAAGAACTGTCGAAATTTGATGTCAATGATGATGATTTAGCCTTTTCAATGTCTACCATGATGATGATTAACCTAGCTTCGATATCCATGACCATCATAGTGTTGATATGCTAGCATTGGAGCTGATGTCTTCGAAGGATTCTGCCATAGCAGCCAAGCCAATGACATCCATGGAACTCCAAATGCAGGTGGGACTGGGGTATATTCCCTTCCAACAAACTTTTGAGCTCTAGAGACATAACGACCACCTCAAGAGAGCATGGTGTCCAACAAGCCTCCCCAAGAAGAGGCACGTCCCAGCAGGCCTCGCTTGCCAAGGGCTCTAGCCAAGAGGCCATCCTAAGGGTGACTAGTGTTACAAGTCTAGTCCAGAGGATGCCTAGAGAGCTAGGATTTGGCAATTATTCCTAGTCATCACGAGTCCAAGACGGATTGTCGGGGCTATCTGAGTGGTGGAAAAAACTTACCATTACTAATCTGTATTATAGTTGCAGACAAGATCAAGCTATGGTGCATCAAGTCTGTCGGGTGACTAGGGGTACAAGCAAGGATGGAGTCAAGCGAGTATCGGTACTTGACAACATGTAGCACCAAGGGATGATCGGTAATGGGTACTTAGCATGCTGCTACATAGGCATCGATAAACCTCAAGATGATGGGTTCCAGGTAGCAAGCAAATGACCGAGCAAGCTACGAATAGCATATCGGTGGAGCAAGGTTGGGGGCAACCGAGCATATCGATATCCAGTGCCGAGCGGTGCCAAGCAGTACGCGAGCAAGGATTGCCGAGCAATGCACGAGTGAGCAGTGCCGAGAAATGCCAAGCGGTGCCGAGTAGTGCGCAAGCAAGCAGTGCCGAGCAATAGCATGCGAGTAGCGAGCTACAAGCGGGCATCGAGTGTACCGATCTAAATAGCGGTACATGGGCACGAGTGCATAAGGGGTGACCGAGCCAAATACCGGGGCAGCGGTATTTTGCCTAAGGTTGACGAGTGGGCACAGGATTCCTAGTGAGAGTAGGAATGCCAACACTTTGAGTGAGCATTCTGCTGGAATGCCGAGAGAAGAAGTTTCGGGTTTTGGAGTGGGTAGTTTGTTAGAATGCCGGGTGGTTGGAGCGATGGCCGAGAGTGGGCTAGGGTCAAACCAGGAGGGTTCGACCATGCAGCCAAGGGTGCCAAAGGATTCGTTTGATCGAGAATTGCCGATAAGATTTGCTGATGTGTTGAGATCTTATCCAAACCAGCGGAAAATAGTTGGTTGCAACAAATTTCAAATATGGATATCCTTGGATGTTAAGGATAAACATGATTTTCAAAAGATATTCTATTGAGATCTTTGGAGATATGGATAAACACAGATTGGAGTCTACATAAAGAGATGTCCCTCTTGTGTAGAAGGGAACAGACGTGAATTGCTGTGAATCTCATGGTGGAGAAGAGATAATCGTGATCGTGCAAGGAGACACTTGAAGTTGTCATGACCAATTCTTCAAGTAAAGGGCTGGAACTTCAAGGGGACTAGCAAAGTAATCATCTGTTGGGATCAAGGTACACAATTCCTGTTCCACGACCTGATTGTATTTCTAGCTGAGGGAAATTACATGTAAACAGGCTGACCAGGGGGTGGCTTGGGACCGTGCATTGTGAGGACTTATTGTGAGTAGGGTACTCGTAGCAACATAGCCTCCCTATTGGGAAAGAGGCAGGCCAAGTAGTCAGGGTAGATTGTCTACTTGTTCCTTTGTTTTAAGTTAATGAAATTAAGGTTGGAGTAGGGGCTCCGTAATTGTATGGTGTCAGTGTCGTTGTCATGTTAGGCATGGTACCGATAGCAAGATCGAGGATTCCGGGTCTTGCAAGCCGAAGGGGTAATCGGTTTGGCGTATTGAACCATAGCACCTTGGTGCACGACTGTGTATTAGCAGTCATTGGTGTATATCCCTATGTGGTGGTTGATCTATCAAATTATTGGTACCGGTAACTAGAATTGGGCACCGGCAGTTGGGTGAAGTCTAGTGTTTGGAGTGCTTGTGCGTGTGCTGTTATTGTTTCCTCACCGCGGTGTCTTTTAGGATTGCTACGTACTTGTGGAAGGTTAGTGTTTCCAGGAGGGAAATACGTTACATGGTTGTGGTTTAGGGGGCAAAAAATTCTACCCTAGATTAATCCTGTGATAGAAGGTATCAGAGCTAGGTTTCAGCACGTCACAAGTGCAAGTTTCAGGGGGAACCTCCACAATTTGCCAATAAACCAATCCGGATATGGACACACGATCTACCGAGAGTCTTAGGGAGAGACTGGCACGACTGGAAGTGTTGGTAGGAAGACCTACCAACAGTGGAGACATGCATACCGTCTTTGATTGACTATAGCCCTTAATAGAAGGGTTGTTGGACTTGAATACTTGGGTAGGAACATTACCCGAGCCTAGTAGTGCAAGAGAGACGACATAGATGCTTGGAGCTCTCCTGGTTGTGTATGATGCTTTGCATGCAGATGTGCATTGCTGAAGCAAGTGTTCGTATTACAGCCTCAACATGGAGTTGTTGACTGTGCAGCGGAAGAAAGCTTAGTCCTGGGAAGGCTCAAGGTGCCAGAGCCAAAGAAGCTTGAGGGGACTAGGTCAGCCAAGGACCTAGAGAACTTCCTCTGGGACATGCAAGAGTACTTTACAACTACGAAGATACCCAAAGAGATGAAGGTTTCTATGGCCAGTATGTTCATGATGGGGGATGCCCAAGTTATGGTTTAGAACTCACACCGATGAAGATGAGAATGCTGGTTGACCCCGTATAAAGACTTGGGGAGACTTGGGAAATTGTAAAACGAGAGCTTCGGGAGCAATTCTTGCCAACCAATACTACCTGGGTGGCAAGGGGTTAATTGAAATGTTTGACTCAAACAGGAACCGTGAGAGAATATGTCAAGGAATTCAGCTATTGTATCCTGGACATCAAGAACATGTTCGAGGAGGATAAGTTGTTCAACTTTATCACAGGTTTGCAGCTGTGGGCACAACTGGAATTGAAGAGACAGAAAATACAGGATTTACCTGTAGCTTTGGCAGCTACCGATGTTTTGGTGGACTTCAAGCAGACTATGGGATTGAAAGATGAGAACTCTAGCAAAAAGACCACAACAAGCAAGGACAGCCGACGGGATGGCAAGGAGAAGCCATCCAAGGTGCTGAAGAAGAAGAAACCAAGCTTTAGGCCAGGTAATAGGGACCGGATAACCGATGTGAGGAAGTCCGGGTATTTTCTATGAAATGGCCCACATCGGGCTAAGGAGTGTCCAACCAAGGGCAAGATCAGTGCTATGGTAGCAGTTGCAGATCGAGATCAGGAGGAGGGGCCTTCTGCTCAAGCATCTACCCTTTAGATACTTGAGGCTATACATGCTAGACATATGGCTTCCGGGGGAGCTGACTTGATGTATGTTCCGATGGTAGTGAATAGAAGGAAGGTTTCAGCCTTGATAGACACTATTGTGACGCACAGTTTCATCTCCAAGGGGATGGCTATAGAGTTAGGGTCGAAGACCAGGAACAACACTAGTAGGATCAAGGCGGTCAACTCGCAGGCAAGACAAGTGGATGGAATTTCCAGAAATGTGAGAGTCTGCTTGGGGGAATATGAGGGATAGATGGACTTGATGGTTATTGAGATGGACGACTTCGATCTGATTATCGGGAATGCCTTCATGAGGACTGCCAGTGCGGGAGTGTTCCCACAACTTGGAGGAATATTGATCATGGACAACGCGGGTGCAAGCTTTGTTCATGGCCAGCGAGGTCCTTCGAGGGTTGAGGACTGCATTGTCAGTAAGGAGCAGTTATCGGCAATCCAGGTTACTCGAGGATGCAAGAAAGGGGCCTTAACTTATCTTGCAGTGATGGTGGAGATCCAACTAGACCATGTGGTGGACGTGCCAGAATTAATCGTAGGGCTGCTGGACGAGTATTTAGATGTGATGCCTACCGAATTTCCATACGGGTTACCTTCCAAATATAGTTGCAAAAATCGGAATCGGATGATGAATCGGATTTGAGGGGGTCATTGAATAAGATTGATTCATCAAAATCGGACAAAAATCGGTTGACTTAAATCGATAAAAATCAAACAATTTTCTCCTCCATGTCTTCGGTATCATTCTAGAGCACATCATTAGATTAATTTTTGTTATTTTTTATTTTATTTTATATTTTAGGATTTATTTTATTATTATTGACTCGAATAAGGAGCGAGTCAATTTTTATTAGGTAAATTACCCCTCATTTTTATCCATCTTTTCCCATCCCCCCACTCTCCACCCCACACAGCCCACCGCCCCATCTCAAGCCGCCCGCCTCCCCGCCCCACCGCCCTCCACCTCCCCACCGAGCCTCACCCCATCCCGCCCGTCTCCACCCCTGCGCCGCCGCCGCCACCGCCCCGATCTCTCCACCCCCCAGATCTCCTCCACCCACCCACCGCCCCGCGCCCCTCCAACCCGGCCTTGTTTCTCCCCGTCCCCCACCCCTGTTGTAACACCCCGTTTCGGCTCACCCGTGAACCGACCCGGAAATGTGACCGGCGACCGAACCGTTTGCTAATCTATTGGGTTCGGTTAAGCCGACCCGGATCTGCCCTCGGCGTCTCAAGATGGAGATGCAAACATGAAATGCATGAATGAGAACGATTGGGTTCTAACGCGGTCCCACATGCATGCTATGATGTACAAGCAAAAACAAGACAAAACAATAAATGGGAAACCAAAAGAAAATATATACTACTATGTAAAAACGGACAGAGTTTCCCCTAAAAGTGCAATAAGGGCCAACCTGTCCACAACAAAGGTATATAAATATTTTATCAAAATACGACAAAACATAACAATCTACCGCGGCATTCCATTATTATCTCATTTGTTTTCATCTAAGCCGAGGCTGAACTCCAAGGCTCCCTGCTCATTCACATCTATCCGTTCATTTCATAACAGGCAATTCATTAAGACAAAAACATTCTAACAATCATTCACACAGCATTAAACAACCATCATTATACATTACACGCGGCAGGTACATGTGTGCGCGGTTCCGTGCTGCTCCTCCGCAGTCCCGACAGCTTTCATTGCTCGCATTCCTCACCTACATATATATAGAAAAACCGTCAGTAACGAGTGTTACCGGCCCGGAAAATAACTAATATCAATCTGGCACAGGAGAGCAAACTCTCCTGTTAAATGAAAACCATATACTTCCTCAAGAACTCTCATCAGGGCACATACGGGAGCCGTCGCCCTCGGGTCGACAGCGTCCCCCTTTCTTTCTCATTCTCATACCTTGGCCATTTCTCTATCGCTTCTCACATCAAATCTCATTCCTTTCCGCCCTCTGCACCTTCCATATTACTCCTGGCCTTGAGCACGAAGGCCGAGTACTCTCAGGCAGTCGCCTTTAGTACCCTTTGAAACCACAAGTCTAGACATGCGCTGCATTGCAGTACCCGTGAACCTCCACACTTCTCCGGGTTTGAGGAACTCAAAGGTGGAGTTGTCAGGATCCTTCGGGAATGAAACAGCCCGCACACCATTCCAGAGCCCACTATCGACACACACGTGCCCACTCGCGTAGCACGGTAGTCGGATTTCCCTCATTCAATCTCTCACAAAAATGCGAAAACTATACATATATATAGGTCTGGGTTGGGATTTATACAATAGGCCTGAAGGCAACGTGAGCTAGATCTGAAGTTCGAAAACAAACTCGAGGGATCTCATCCTCGAGGGTTATTAATTCGGAAAATTGTTGGCTAAATGGCCCGAGTTAAGTGGGATCCGATAAAATGCCACTTAACACGTCCTGCATGTAATAAATCAAATACACAATAGAATAGCGTAAAACAGAGAACGAGTCCTAAACGGACCTGGTAGAAGCTCCAAACGGGTCCACGCACCTAGGCGGCGAGCTCCTACACCGTACCTACACAATCAAGCTAAAAACTAACGCCCGCATGATGAATCACACATCCTATAGCATGCACACACAATCAATCACAATCACGCATCAGTCAACACACATCAACCTATATCAATTCTAGCAAGTCTACTTAGGCTAGTTTGCATTAGATCATGATCATTACCTAGTTACCCTAATTAGTTTCTTAGCTTCCATTTTTAACACCACTCAATCAAACAAATTTCATATTTTATCCTTAATCAAATCTACATTTATATATATTATTATAACATACAATTCACCAATCCTAGCATGCAATTCTAATAATCAATACTTTCAAATGATTAAGTTAAAATAAATTATACCTCGCATCGTCGAAAATGGGCGACGGCTAGGGTTTCCGTTTCGTGGCTCGAAACTCGAACTCGGCACCTGGCGGCATCCGAAGTCCGATCAGATTGGACCGGGTGCGTTCGGCGGATGGTCCGGCGAATTTCCCACGAATCCAATTTTCCGACGGTTCGAGCGGTTTTCCGGCGAGTGTCGGCAGTTTTCCGGCGGTGTTTCTGGATGGGGCAATCAGGGGGTCTATCAGCACCAGCTCGACGAGCTTAGTCTGATGGTGGTGTTAAACAAAGCAGCCGGGGTGGCGATGGCTGTCGGCTGCGGCGTCGAAAATGGGTGGCCGCAGCGGCGTGCTCCGATTGGGGCTGCGGCCGGCCTCGACGGAGCTCGGGATGGTGGGGGAAACATTGGCGACGGTGAGAGGGTGGTCGTGGCGGTCACAGCGGCGGCGGCGCGGCCCGGACGATGGCGGAATCAGGCTCGGAGTGGCGACGGCCGAGGTGGCTTCGCGGCATCGTGGCGGTGCACCGGCAAGCGATCAGTGGCCGAGGTCGCTCAGGGCGGCACGGGCCGCACGGCAGCACAACAACATCCAAATGGCATGCTCTATAACTAATAACCCACCCGAATATAATCCAACGCATCCTAACGCGTTATTTGGCCTAAAACTATTCCTACAATCAAACATATAAAAAGAAAAAAATAATGCATACTTTCATATATTTTGATAACTCATATCTCACCATCTTCTCAACGTTATCATCATATATTCAGGTACACCTGACTCTCATCGCTCATAACTCACGGTTGGCCTCGACTCAACATGCGGTTCATGAAACTGACTCGACTCAAACCAACGGTTAAACCGACTGGTTCGGTAACGTAAAACCCTGACTCGAGTCACGGGTTTTACACCTGTCTCCTCCCCCCACTCGCCACCAGCTACCCTGTCGAAGCTCACTCCATCTGCTCCTGTCTCCCCCGCTCGCCAGATCTCCTCCGGCGCCCCACCTGAATTGGTCAATTCAGGCTGTCATTGACTCAGGGTGAGAATCAGCTTGGATCGGCAGATTCTTGGTCTGATTTTTTACCCAACCGATACATCAGTATTTTGACTCGATTTTGCACCGAGCCGAGTTAAATCAGCCGATTCGGAGTGTAATCAGCTGAGTTTTGCAACTATGCTCTAAAGAGATCAGTCGAACACCAGATCGAATTGGTGCCAGGGGCAAGAGCACCAGCAAAGGCACCAAATAGGATGTCGCCTAAAGAACTCACAAAGCTTATGATCCAGCTAGGAGAGTTTCTGGATTCGGGGGAAAATTCAGCCAACGACTTCACCGTAACCATTAAGAAGAAGTACCTAGTTCCCTTGTGTGCTGATTTATTTGGTCACATTAGAGAGGGTTTGAATCGGCTAAGGGAACATGATCTCTTTGTGAAGAGAGAGAAGTGTGAGTTTGGCCTAGGGGAGATGAGCTCCCTAGGGCACTAAATTGGTGAGGAGAAGGTGCGAGCACAAGAATCTAGTGCGAGAACCATTGCCAAGTGGCCGAAGCCAACAAAGGTGGCAGTGTGGAGGAGCTTCCGAGGTTTCGCCAATTCCTACAAAAAATGTCACCTTTATCCGACTTATTGGAGGAGGATAAGTTGTAGGGCGTGGTTGGAGCGATGCCGGGTAGCTTTTGAAGAGTTGAAAGCTGCCACATCATTGAAGCCAATATTGAAATTGCCAGATTTCAATCAACAGTTTGGAGTGGTGCCAGACGCTTCAGACATAGCCGTAAGTGGTGTATGGCAGCAGGAGGAGGTGCTGGCTGAGGTGCATTGCCTAGGAGTATGGCAGGTTTGCTTGTTGGGATCCATGATCATTATCATAACGAACAATGTAGCTAACAACTTCTTCAAGACCCAGAAGGAGAAGTAGGCAAGGTGGCAGAAGCTACTAGGGCAGGTCAGAGGGTTGGCGAAGATAGATCTCAAGGACAAGAAACTGGTTAATAGAGTCAGCAAGGGCTGGACTCGCATGTATTGGTTAGATAATGGATTAGTCAATGCTAGTGTAGAGGCTAGGTTGCTACAACCACTACCTACACCTTTGAGACCATGGAGCTCGATCTCAATGGACTTGGTGTTTAGATTCCCCGAGGTGAAGGGAATGACATTATGGTTAGTTGTGGATTAGTTTTCTAAGTACTCGTATTCGCAGGAGCGCCACATGCATGCTCAACCAAGACCGCTGCTGAATGGTTCTTCAGGAACGTGGGGAAGTACTGCGGTCTTGACTAACATCATTACAGCTAACCATCCTCACTCTGACGGGGCAGACAAAAAGACGAATGCATTGCTCGAGCGGTGTTTGAGGCATGTCATCACATCAAGTCAAAAGAGCCGATTGTATCTTCTTGACACGACATAGGTTGGGAGTAATCTGCAATAGTTTTCAACTAAGGGGCTTAGTCCCTTCGAGGTTGCTACGGATCCACCAGCCTCCTACACCACTAGAGGGTACTCTATAGGGAAGTGGAGTATGGTGTCCAGCTGCACAAGGGTTTGCAGTGGAGTTAGCCAAGACAACAAGCTGAATGGGGAGATATGCCGACTCAAGGAAGAGTGCGGTATCATTTAGCACGGGGGACAAAGTAATGCTGAAGCTCATGCTATTGATTTGGGAGAAAATCAGGTGTTCTAAGGTGCATCGGGTGGTGGTGCAAAGGTACGAGGTTCCTTTTGAGGTGGAAAAGGCAATCGGAAGTATCCCATACCAGTTGAAACTTCACCCAGATTTCCATGTTAGTGTTCTCAAACCTTTTCATGAGGATTTGGTCAATCCGAGGTGAGCTCATCCAGAGAGACCTCCCCTACCGGCTGGCAACATTATAAGGAAAAGGTAGGGTGGATTTTGGAGCATGGGCCCGTTGGCCAAGGGACTCCAAAAGGGGTGATGGAGTATCTTATGACGTGGAAGGGAGAATGGAGAAGTGTGAATAGTTGGAAAAAGGAGAGGGAGTTGTGGCAATTGGGGAGCAAGATCAAGAAGTACTGGGGAGGACTTAACCCTCCGATGAGGACATCGGGTCTCATTGGTGGGGAAGGACTGTTGCAGGTCTAGTGTTAAGTGTTAAAAGTATACAATATTTACCCATATTTTTAATGTGATTTTGTACTTCCCAGGTATAATCATTATTAATTAAGTGATATTTCTCGTTATATTCAAGTTAATTAATATGTTATGAGATACACTTAATTTTGGAGTTTTAATGCAGAAAAAGATGAAACAAATTAAGCTTAGGACTTGTTGGTTAGAGCATTGGACCCCACCCATTGATGGCTACAATTTTTGGTGTTGGTAAAGCTCGATGAGGATCGCTATACATAGCTTTGGTGCAATTGTCGGGGAGTTGAAAACTTCATCGGACATCATAATCAGTTAGTCCACATTGAGTTGTGGAATTCTTCTTCAAATTATTGTATCTCCTTGGTATCCCATCTTCTATATAAAGGGGTGGTCATTTGTTGTTTGATATATCTTAACTCTTGGCTTAGAAGTAGTTCTAGTTTTTGTAATAATTTTCCTTTCATAATAAGAAATAGTTTTTCTTTATATTGTTTTTTATTTTTATTATGGAGTAGTCTTTTATTTTGGTCTAGAGAAGAATGGAACTTAACATGGTTTAATTGAATTCATTTTAACCTCTTACTCTTTCATTCGACCGGATTGTTTGAATTATTATGTTTTTAATGCTAAGAATAGATTGATCGTCTACTTCTTAGATCACGAGGTTTAATTAGATTTTGGGAGAAATTAATTAGATTAATCATTGATAATTCATCATACGACAAATCTTTTGACTTGTTTGTCATTGTAGTCGGAAGATACACAATACTGTATGCTATTGTAAGGCAAATTTTAATGCATTATTTTATTGATTAATTAATCATCATTAGGAGGTAGAAATTGAGGCAAAATAAAAGAAGCATGAAGGAGCAAGAGCCATCATGTAATATAATTATCCTACATCGACAATTCGACGGAATAGAAGATAAGAGTAAGATGTGATGAATATTAAATTCATATTAAGGAAAATTCGACTCTAGAAAAAATTGTATCATTATAACTCTTTCTTTAATTTAAAGTTATTACTTAGATTTAGTTAAGTCGGATGTTTTTGTTTTGTTCTTCATTTTATTTTCTTTAATTAATTTAAGGAAATTCATCTCTTTGTGGGACGATACTCAAATACATCATTCTATTACTTGTTTCGACTATGTATACTTGCATGTTATTGAAAGTATTCTAACATTTAGTCCGGAGGATGCCTAGGGAGCTAGGGTTTGGCGGTTGTTCCTAGTCATCCTGCGTCCAAGACAGATTGTTGGGGCTATCCGAGTGGTGGAAACAACTTACCAATACTAATCCATGTTATAGCTGCAGGCAAGATCAAGCTGTGGTGCATCAAGTCTGTCGGGTGACCAGGGGTATGAGTGAGGATGGAGTCGAGCAAGTATCGGTACTTGATAGAGTGTAGCACGAAGGGATGATCGGTAATGGGTACCGAGCATGCCACTACATAGGCATCGATAAACCTCAAGATGACGGGTTCTAGGTAGCGAGCAAATGACCGAGCAAGCGACGAACAACATATCGGTGGAGCGAGGTTAGGGGCAACCAAGCGTACCGATATCCAGTGCCGAGCAGTGTGTGAGCAAGCAATGCCGAGCAATGCACGAGTGAGCAGTGCCGAGCAATGTCGAGTAATGCCGAGCAGTGCCGAGCGGTAGCATGCGAGTAGTGAGCTACAAGTGGGCACTGAGCGCACTGATCCAAATAGCAGTACAGGGGCACGAGCGCATACGGGATGACCGAGCCAAATACCGGCGCAGCAGTATTTGCCTGAGGTTGGCGAGCTTGCACAGGATTCCTAGCGGGAGTAGGAATGCCAACACTTGGAGTGAGCATTCTGCTGGAACGCTGAGAGAAGAAGTTTCAGTTTTTGGAGCAAGCAGTTTGTTGGAATGCCGAGAGGTTGGAGTGTGGCCGAGAGTGGGCTGGGGTCAAACCAAGAGGGTTCGACCATGCAACCAAGGGCGCCGAAGGATTTGTTTGATCAAGAATTGCCGATAAGATTTGCTGATGTGTTGAGATCTTATGCAAACCAGTGGAGAATAGTTGGTTGCAACAAATTTCAGATATGGATATCCTTGGACATTAAGGGTAAACATGATCATCAAAAGATATTTTGTTGAAATCTTTGGAGATATGGATAAACACGGATTGGAGCCTGCATAAAGAGACATCCCTCTTGTGTAGAAGGAAACAAACGTGAGTTGCTATGAATCTCATGGTGGAGAAGAGATAACCATGATCGTGCAAGGAGACACTTGAAGTTGTCGCGACCAATTCTTCGAGTCAAGGGCTAGAACTTCAAGGGGACTAGAGGAGTAGTTGTTTGTTGGGATCAAGGTACACAATTCCTGTTCCACGACCTGATTGTATTTCTAGCTGAGGAGAAATTACATGTAAATAGGCTGACCAAGGGGTGGCATGGGGTTTGTGAGGACTTATTGTGAGTGGGGTACTCATAGTCATCACAGCCTCCCTATTGGGAAAGGAGGCACGCCGTGGGGTTTGCATGTCCACGGTAGCCAAGTAGTCAGGGGTAGATTGTCCACTTGTTCTTTTGTTTTTAGTTAATGAAATTAAGGTTGGAGTAGGGGCTCCGTAATTGTATGGTGTCAACATCATCGTCGTGTTAGGCGTGGTACCGATTCCGTAATTGTATGGAGTAGGGGCTCCGTAATTATATCATACTTTTTTATATAGATATTTTCTAAAATATATATATTCCTTTTTGAATTATTTCGCTTATTAAAATGTTTCCTTGTGTCATGTGGTGCATATTCTATTTGATTTTATAGTATTTTATCTTGTTTTTTAAAATTATATGTATAAATTGTAATTATTCATACACTTACAATTAGAAGTCAACTTAACCATACTTAATTAATTCACTTTGTTAGGAAATTTAAAACATTTTAAAACTTTAAATCAAATTTGACAAAATCTTTTTTAATTATTTTTGGAATTTTTAATTAAATAAATTATAAATTTTGATAAAGATGGAAAATAATAATTGATAAAACACGTATTTTTTTATTAATTATAGGATTTTTTAATTAATTAAAGATAAAAAATATGCCTTTATCCTTTATTTAATTAAATTTCAAGTTTGAAAAGATGGAAAATAGGAGTTAATATTATATTATAAAATTTTCATTAAGTACAGGATTTTTATTCAATTAAATTACATATCGGGTAAAGATGAAATATAGAAGTTGATAAACACATATTTTTTTTATTATATTAGTAATTTTTTAATTAATTAAATTACAAATTCAATAAAGATGAAAACATGAGTATAAACACATTTATTTTTTATAATTTCAAATTTGTTAATTAATTAACTTATAAACATGATAAAGATAGAAAATAGAACTTGATAAATACATATTTTTCTTATTATTATTTCGGAAAATTTTAATTAATTAAATCACAAATCCTGTAAAGATAGAAAATAAAGATTAAAAAACATTGTAGCATTAATCTGTAAATTTCATGTTGGGGACACTTTTATGAAAGAGCCTGAATAACAATGGGATTCAAGGCTGCATTAAGAATCTTTGTTTGAAAGATTTTTAAGGGCATAACTAACCACGGGACTCAACATATCAGTTATATTTCGATTAAGCCTGGGATGTGGCTTGACAAAATTGAGACAAACTAGTTGTCTGTGCATAATGATCGGTGAGGTTCAGTTGATCAGAGAGAAAGCTTACCATTGGCGAATTTAGTACATCAACTCAATGAGTCATGAGGTGGGTTTGTCTTGGAAAGTAAAGACAATGGTCATCTGTATTCGGCTCTACCAATTTCGGGGCTGGTGGCGACCTGCTTATGTATTTATAAAAGTTTTGTTTCTAAGCTATGAATAGAATAGTTGCCATCGTTTGGTCATAAAACTTTCTAGGTAACCAGGAGCCTCAACGTACTTAGACCCAAAAAAAAAAAGACCCATAAAAGTGATCCACAGTTGTTGCCAACTGCCTTGCCCTATTGATCATATAAGCTATAGTCACATTCCACAGACTACATATTTATACCATGACAACTAGTGGCATAAAAAATAGCAACTCATTGAAAGAAGTACATATTTATACCTAGCTGTATTACTTGTTAACTGCTAAGCTTCCATAGTGCATCAAATCAGCAAATGAGCAATTAGCATGAGTTCAAAGAACGCTGGCCTATTTATGCATTCTTTTGGAGAAGTATTTATGTGAAACAAACTTTCACATTACCAAAATTTGCCACCAATCAAAATCCAACAAAAACCCAAATTATATGTGTTTTATTAACTTTAAACTTTATTGAAAATTAATGATTTTTTGAAATTTGTGATTGGTCCCAAAATTATTGCCAAATAGATTGGGAAAAAAATGTAACTACCAAAAAAATACAAGCACGTAACATACAATGCAAATACCTTTCTTTGACGTTGGTCCCTCTCGGATTGGTTGCTTTTTCGCGCCGTTTTTGAACGCACTCCTCGATAGGTGCCTCAATTCATCCGAAGTTACCAAAACGCCCCGACGCTCGGCCTGAGTAGCAGATACAATTTAGTCATTCCACTCAAAAATCAAATCATTCCCCCCACCACCTCCATGGCACCGCCGCCCTGCCTCCCCCTCGCCGCCCTCACCCTCACCCTCGCCGTCCTTTTCTCCGGCGCCGCAGCTCACAACATCACCAACATCCTCTCCTCCCGACCCCGGTACGCCCGCTTCAACACCTTCCTCTCCGACACCAAGGTCGCCGACGACATCAACCGCCACCAGACCATCACCGTCCTCGCCCTAGCCAACCCCGCCGCCTCCGCCCTCGCCGACCGTTCCCACTCCGACCTCAAGGCCGCCGTCGCCCTCCTCGTCCTCCTCGACTACTTTGACCCTGCCAAGCTCCGCCACCTCCCCGACGGCCCCGTGACGTCCACCACCCTCTACCAGACCACCGGGCTCGCCAACGGCTTCGAGGGTTTCGTCAACGTTTCCGTTCGCCGCGGCAGGGTTGCGTGCTTCACCTCCGCAGCAGCGGCGTCGCCAGCGTCGTCGGCGCCGTCGGACGCCACCCTCGTGAGGGCCGTCGAGTTCGTCCCCTACAACATCTCCGTTCTCGAGGTCAGCGCTCCGATATTCCCGCCCGGCTTTTCCGCCGTATCGCCGGAGGTAAACCTCACCGCCGCCCTCGAGAAGGGCGGTTGCGGGAACTTCGCCACGCTTCTCGAGAAGACGGGGGTGTTGAGGAGTTACGAGGCGGCCATGGCGAAAGGGGTGACGGTGTTCGCGCCGGCGGATGCGGCCTTTGAGGCAGCCGGAGCGCCGGACGTCGGGAGGCTGAGCACAGACGACACGGTGGCGCTTCTGCTCTACCACGCATTGCCGGAGTACGCCCCGGCAGCGACGCTCAAATCCTCCGACAGCCGCCCCTTCTCCACCCTGGCCTCCAACGGCGCTACGAGGTATGAGGTTTCCGACACCGTCTCTGGCGACCAGATTACCATCCACGCCGACACCACCACCTCCAAGGTGGCCGCGACCCTCTTCGACTCGCCGCCAGTGGCCGTCTTCGTCATCGACACCTTGCTCGTCCCCGGGGAGCTCTTCGGGAAAGCGCCCACCGTCCAGCCAGCTCTGGCGCCAGGACCAGTCTCTCCGGCGGAATCTGAATCATCGCCGGCTCCCTCGCCGGACGGCGACGAGCCGCTTTCGGACTCGTACGAACCTTCACTGGCAGCAACATTGTTGGAAGCTCTGGAAGCGATCGCCGTCATTTTGGGTTTGTGGGGGACGGCCATTTTGTCCCATCTTTTGACATAGCATATAGCATATAGCATATGGCATATGGCGTATAGCATTAGCATTAGCATTTCTGATGATAAAATGCTTCGTCATTTTGCATACCCTGATCTTGATTTGTTCGTGTTAGCATTTCCGCCAATGGAATAGTTGGTTTTTCTTTGATGATCGGGAATGGGTTTAATCTTGTGTCTTGTTTTTCGACAAGGTGGCTCCTGATTTACCTCTAATTCCACCGAAATTCAGTTTTCGAAATATTTTTCATCCACTCAAGAGCTCAAAGTGTGTTTACACAAACTCCCATCATCGATCTAACATGAATTCAAGTTTACTTCGGTACAATTTCTAAAGATCCCATCCAAGTGCAGATTAGTATGCTCAGTTACTTCTTTAAAAATTGCAAAGCCAAGTTATCAAATTGTTGAAAGTTATGTCAAAATTGATAGACTTTATTTAGAATTTAGATTTCATATCAAATTATCGAGAGAAATAAAATAAATAAATGAAATAGCGGAAGCGTACCTGAAGCCATAAAGAAATCAGAGTCTTGATCACTTAGGTTTTGGATCTTCCAAATTCAAGACTAGTTTTCTAAACCAAAGTTCTGGACAATGGGATACCAGAACGAAAACCAGATATGAATTCAGGGACCATAACCTCTATATTTATAGCCTTAGTTCCATAAATTCAATTCCACCCATAACGAAGAGAATTTATGAAAATGTATCTACACATTAAATTCCACACCTTAATTCTATGGCTCATAACCTTTAACTTTAGTAGATCAATTTAATTTAGCCAACCTTATATAATAACATATGATACAATTCCTAATTCATGTATATATTTATGTCCAATTTCCAACAAAGTCTTCTACACTGATCACCAATGCCACCTTGTCCTTTTGCTACTTCTTCTACTCTGCTATTGTGGGTTTGGTTTGCATCGCCGGCATCGATAGAACATCCGAGAGGGATAGAAATGTGCTTGCTTGCCTTTTGGTACTGGGGAGGATTGTGTGTTTCCACACTAGGGTTCATTTTTGGTTTAACCTATATGGCCATGTACATAATTGCCTCACAAGACTTTTTTTTTTTTGCTTCATGTGCTTTATTGCTCTCTGATTAGAATATTGGATAAGGATATTAATGTTGGTTTATTTTGTATGAGTTATTATGTTATGTTGTTTGAATTGAGTATACCACGTACCTGTATCGAAAACGTATCTGTGCAATAATTTCCCCTCTTGTGCCATTTTTAGGAGTTATTTATAATTTTTTGTGATGAATAAAAAATGGGTAATTGAAGAAAATAAGAAAAGATAAGTTCTTGATTTGATTTTTGGTATTTGAAATTCGTGCCTATCTTACAGAACTGGAGGGGAAAGACCTGTAACTCTTTTATCTTTATGAATATTATTTGTGGATGAAAAAATGTAGTTTGGAAATGAATCTACTATACAAGTTAGGATGATTTGGAAGTTGCTATGCTATGTAATTGATAATCTTTCCATCTAATTCTTAAACATGTGAATTTTAAACCATGCAAGGTGATCTGCTTCCTTCCATGTTCATGTAAGTGATCAGAACTAACTTAGGGCTCAAACCAGCAAACCAGCCGTCGTAGAAAAATCACAAAATGCATTACTTCTCTAATTAAGATGGGTACTGCCTGCCTTTAAAAAAGATGGGTAGTGTCTAAATTAAATTCACCATTTAACTTAACCTTATAAATCAAATCCAACTATTTATCATTTACTTTTTTATCATCAAATACCATACTAACCATTTACAATTAAGATAAAACAGAAATCAGATTATTTATGATAAATGATTGGGTTTAAGCAGGCACACCTACTTAAGTATTCAAAATATATAATAATAATAATACATGCTCTAAAAGTGAAGCTAATTAAAAAATACTTTTAAATATATTTTTGGCATTTTTAAAATAAATTTCAATTTAAAATTTAACGAGAAATTTTTCTTCTAAATTAAAATTAAAAATTCCAAACCAAATCCTATTATTCATTACCCAAACTTTTACCCGTAAGATTTAGTCGAGGGATGTATCAAGTTTAATCATACCCCTATAAAACATATTACACTAATGGTAAAAATGAAATGGTTCATCACTCCGCAACAATCAAAGCAAGCAAATCAACCTCCTCTTCCAAAAGCCCAAAAGGCTGGAAGACTAGCTCCTTATTCCTTCTCAGTTTTTGACCAATTATAAACCTCCACACCGAACATCCAACTTAAAATTTGACATTAGGATCTCAACGCCCAGTTAAAGAGATATAGTTTGTTATACTTTTTTCCTTTAACTTAAAAGGGTGTTTGGTTGCATTATTTTAAACATACTTATTGGAGAAAGAACAGATAATTATGAAGACAATGGCTAAAAAACTTGTTTGGCGCACATTGACAAAACATAAAATGATAAGACCACCCTTTCAAATTTCTCAAATCGTTTAAAAATAAAAAAGGAAAATTGATCCCTTTTGAGTTTAGTTGCCATAGAAATTTTTATATGAAATATAATGAAAATTTTTCCATAAAACTTCTTTTTTGTTATAATAATAAAAAGTGATAGAGCTCACAAGTAAATAAAATTACAATTATCAAGGAAGTTCTATTCCATTGTTTGATAAAAATAAAAGGGATCAACCCCTCTTTTTTATTTTGTAATGTTTTGTGAGAGTTTTTAACCTACACCAATTATATTTTGCCAACATTTTCCCAAATACTACTTTATATTTTGCCAACATTTTCCTAAACCTTTTGAGTTCGGCACCTATCTGCGTTAAAGTTCGATTGGGTTCGGTCGGACAAACTAGACAATAATCGAGCAATTTTCGGCGAATCTGATTTTTGGCGAGGCAATTGGGACTATGGGTCAGCACTAGCTTGACAAGCTCAACCCTCTAGTGGTGGTGGAGTGGGCGATAGCGGTGGCAAAGATTGTCGGCGAAAGAGGTGAGTCAGCCTTGGTCAGTCGGATCATCCGATCGGCCCTTGGCCAGCCTTGGCAGCAGTGTTGTGTGTGGAGGAAAGCTCGGCCAGGTCTAGGGGGAGGGCCTCGATGGTACGACAGAGGCGAAGCGATGCAGACAACGGCGAATCAATGTCGGGACATGTAGCTCCCATGCGTCATGGAGGCCGGGTGGCGGCTGGGAAGGCGGGGGTCTAGTCGGCAATGACTTGGCGGTAGTTGGTGGCGTTGATTGGCGGCGGTGCAGAGGCCAAAGGTTGCACCAGCAACAAGGATAGGGGTGGAAAAGAGAGTTTGGTGGAAAACAATCAGGGTGAATGTTTTAGGGGTAATCTTGTAAATTAAAATTAAAATTTGAGTAAAAAATAATAATCAATTCGTAACAGATTCTAAAAAAATTCAGAAAAATATGAAAAAATCCTATAAAATAAAATACACACAATAACATCAAAATGACATATTCTATAATAAATAACTTACCTAACTGCTCTATAATACATTATAATGTGTTATTCGACCTAAAAAATTCTTTATGATCAAATATATAAAAAAAATACTGCATATATGTCATATACTTTGATAACTCATTGCTTATCATTTTTCAGATGTTATAGCATAACTAACAGGCGGGTCATGAAACTAAGTCAGCTCGAACCTACAGTTGAACCAATTAATTCGCTAATATAAAATTTTGACTTAAATCATGAGTTTTACAATTTAGAATTGAATTATCATATCTCTTTTTGATTAAAGAACTGAATAAAGAAGTCAATTTGGTAAAAAAGGTTTACAGAAACTCTATCAAATTATTGCTCAAGTTCGTGGAGAAAGAAGGCGAGGAAGTATTATCATGCGTGCTTGGTGTTATCCAAGGGTTGATGGGAGTGTTTATCAGATGACTTGGGACATTACCTTGCAGGGGTAAAAATTATCCGCATGGGAAGAGATAGCCGAAGCATAACGAGAGTAAAAAGAATCATCCTGTTATAATATATATATATATATCAACCAAATATAAAAGAGCACATACAGGAAATTTTTTTTATGAGCCGAGCCCTCGGATGAGAGGAAATGATTTCCTTTAGTTCTTTCACCTCTCGCAATCTTTTCTCCCAAAAAAATAGAATGATAGCCCCCATTTATTGGAGGCGCTCCTGGTAAAGGGGACTCAAAAAAAAGTTCCACACCACAATTTATTCTTAAAAAGAAAAAAGAAAAATAAAGAGGAATGACCAGAGACATCAGTATTCCACATGACAGACCAGAGAATAAACGAAACCAGAGAATGAACAGGTTACTTAGCGTATTGCTAGCATAATTTATACTAACATTTTTCTCCCAAGATATAATTTATGCGAGCATTACCATAACACCAAAAAGCTTATTAAGACCATGCTACGCAACTACGATCATTTCAGCTTTTGGAGCGTTGGTTGTCATCCTCCTCTCCTCTTTCTGTACTGAACATTAGCTTGAATAATTACCAAAAAGACCAACACAAATCCTCACGCAGTTCGTTCCATACATAGAACATCAACGCCTCCGCGAGAGAGAACAATACAACAACATGAAAGTTCATATCATCAATTTGATGACAAGAAGATAAGGGAATCCTTCATGTTCCCCCTACTCATTATCAACATACTCACCCGAGAAATTTTGACATAACTTTCAACAATTTGATAACTTGGCTTTGCAATTTTTAAAGAAGTAACTGAGCATACTAATCTGCACTTGGATGGGATCTTTAGAAATTGTACCGAAGTAAACTTGAATTCATGTTAGATCGATGATGGGAGTTTGTGTAAACACACTTTGAGCTCTTGAGTGGATGAAAAATATTTCGAAAACTGAATTTCGGTGGAATTAGAGGTAAATCAGGAGCCACCTTGTCGAAAAACAAGACACAAGATTAAACCCATTCCCGATCATCAAAGAAAAAACCAACTATTCCATTGGCGGAAATGCTAACACGAACAAATCAAGATCAGGGTATGCAAAATGACGAAGCATTTTATCATCAGAAAGGCTAATGCTAATGCTATACGCCATATGCCATATGCTATATGCTATATGCTATGTCAAAAGATGGGACAAAATGGCCGTCCCCCACAAACCCAAAATGACGGCGATCGCTTCCAGAGCTTCCAACAATGTTGCTGCCAGTGAAGGTTCGTACGAGTCCGAAAGCGGCTCGTCGCCGTCCGGCGAGGGAGCCGGCGATGATTCAGATTCCGCCGGAGAGACTGGTCCTGGCGCCAGAGCTGGCTGGACGGTGGGCGCTTTCCCGAAGAGCTCCCCGGGGACGAGCAAGGTGTCGATGACGAAGACGGCCACTGGCGGCGAGTCGAAGAGGGTCGCGGCCACCTTGGAGGTGGTGGTGTCGGCGTGGATGGTAATCTGGTCGCCAGAGACGGTGTCGGAAACCTCATACCTCGTAGCGCCGTTGGAGGCCAGGGTGGAGAAGGGGCGGCTGTCGGAGGATTTGAGCGTCGCTGCCGGGGCGTACTCCGGCAATGCGTGGTAGAGCAGAAGCGCCACCGTGTCGTCTGTGCTCAGCCTCCCGACGTCCGGCGCTCCGGCTGCCTCAAAGGCCGCATCCGCCGGCGCGAACACCGTCACCCCTTTCGCCATGGCCGCCTCGTAACTCCTCAACACCCCCGTCTTCTCGAGAAGCGTGGCGAAGTTCCCGCAACCGCCCTTCTCGAGGGCGGCGGTGAGGTTTACCTCCGGCGATACGGCGGAAAAGCCGGGCGGGAATATCGGAGCGCTGACCTCGAGAACGGAGATGTTGTAGGGGACGAACTCGACGGCCCTCACGAGGGTGGCGTCCGACGGCGCCGACGACGCTGGCGACGCCGCTGCTGCGGAGGTGAAGCACGCAACCCTGCCGCGGCGAACGGAAACGTTGACGAAACCCTCGAAGCCGTTGGCGAGCCCGGTGGTCTGGTAGAGGGTGGTGGACGTCACGGGGCCGTCGGGGAGGTGGCGGAGCTTGGCAGGGTCAAAGTAGTCGAGGAGGACGAGGAGGGCGACGGCGGCCTTGAGGTCGGAGTGGGAACGGTCGGCGAGGGCGGAGGCGGCGGGGTTGGCTAGGGCGAGGACGGTGATGGTCTGGTGGCGGTTGATGTCGTCGGCGACCTTGGTGTCGGAGAGGAAGGTGTTGAAGCGGGCGTACCGGGGTCGGGAGGAGAGGATGTTGGTGATGTTGTGAGCTGCGGCGCCGGAGAAAAGGACGGCGAGGGTGAGGAGGGCGGCGAGGGGGAGGCAGGGCGGCGGTGCCATGGAGGTGGTGGGGGGAATGATTTGATTTTTGAGTGGAATGACTAAATTGTATCTGCTACTCAGGCCGAGCGTCGGGGCGTTTTGGTAACTTCGGATGAATTGAGGCACCTATCGAGGAGTGCGTTCAAAAACGGCGCGAAAAAGCAACCAATCCGAGAGGGACCAACGTCAAAGAAAGGTATTTGCATTGTATGTTACGTGCTTGTATTTTTTTGGTAATTACATTTTTTTCCCAATCTATTTGGCAATAATTTTGGGACCAATCACAAATTTCAAAAAATCATTAATTTTCAATAAAGTTTAAAATTAATAAAACACATATAATTTGGGTTTTTGTTGGATTTTGATTGGTGGCAAATTTTGGTAATGTGAAAGTTTGTTTCACATAAATACTTCTCCAAAAGAATGCATAAATAGGCCAGCGTTCTTTGAACTCATGCTAATTGCTCATTTGCTGATTTGATGCACTATGGAAGCTTAGCAGTTAACAAGTAATACAGCTAGGTATAAATATGTACTTCTTTCAATGAGTTGCTATATTTTATGCCACTAGTTGTCATGGTATAAATATGTAGTCTGTGGAATGTGACTATAGCTTATATGATCAATAGGGCAAGGCAGTTGGCAACAACTGTGGATCACTTTTATGGGTCTTTTTTTCTTTTTGGGTCTAAGTACGTTGAGGCTCCTGGTTACCTAGAAAGTTTTATGACCAAACGATGGCAACTATTCTATTCATAGCTTAGAAACAAAACTTTTATACATACATAAGCAGGTCGCCACCAGCTCAGAAATTGGTAGAGCCCAATACAGATGACCATTGTCTTTACTTTCCAAGACAAACCCACCTCATGACTCATTGAGTTGATGTACTAAATTCGCCAATGGTAAGCTTTCTATCTGATCAACTGAACCTCACCGATCATTATGCACAGACAACTAGTTTGGCTCATTTTTGTCAAGCCACATCCCAGGCTTAATCGAAATATAACTCATATGTAGAGTCCCGTGGTTAGTTATGCCCTTAAAAATCTTTCAAACAAAGATTCTTAATGCAGCCTTGAATCCCATTGTTATTCAGGCTCTTTCATAAAAGTGTCCCCAACATGAAATTTACAGATTAATGCTACAATGTTTTTTAATCTTTATTTTCTATCTTTACCGGATTTGTGATTTAATTAATTAAAATTTTCCGAAATAATAATAAGAAAAATATGTATTTATCAAGTTCTATTTTCTATCTTTATCATGTTTATAAGTTAATTAATTAACAAATTTGAAATTATAAAAAATAAATGTGTTTATACTCATGTTTTCATCTTTATTGAATTTGTAATTTAATTAATTAAAAAATTACTAATATAATAAAAAAATATGTGTTTATCAACTTCTATATTTCATCTTTACCCGATATGTAATTTAATTGAATAAAAATCCTGTACTTAATGAAAATTTTATAATATAATATTAACTCCTATTTTCCATCTTTTCAAACTTGAAATTTAATTAAATAAAGGATAAAGGCATATTTTTTATCTTTAATTAATTAAAAAATCCTATAATTAATAAAAAAATACGTGTTTTATCAATTATTATTTTCCATCTTTATCAAAATTTATAATTTATTTAATTAAAAATTCCAAAAATAATTAAAAAAGATTTTGTCAAATTTGATTTAAAGTTTTAAAATGTTTTAAATTTCCTAACAAAGTGAATTAATTAAGTATGGTTAAGTTGACTTCTAATTGTAAGTGTATGAATAATTACAATTTATACATATAATTTTAAAAAACAAGATAAAATACTATAAAATCAAATAGAATATGCACCACATGACACAAGGAAACATTTTAATAAGCGAAATAATTCAAAAAGGAATATATATATTTTAGAAAATATCTATATAAAAAAGTATGATATAATTACGGAGCCCCTACTCCATACAATTACGGAATCGGTACCACGCCTAACACGACGATGATGTTGACACCATACAATTACGGAGCCCCTACTCCAACCTTAATTTCATTAACTAAAAACAAAAGAACAAGTGGACAATCTACCCCTAACTACTTGGCTACCGTGGACATGCAAACCCCACGGCGTGCCTCCTTTCCCGATAGGGAGGCTGTGATGACTATGAGTACCCCACTCACAATAAGTCCTCACAAACCCCATGCCACCCCTTGGTCGGCCTATTTACATGTAATTTCTCCTCAGCTAGAAATACAATCAGGTCATGGAATAGGAATTGTGTACCTTGATCCCAACAAACAACTACTCCGCTAGTCCCCTTGAAGTTCTAGCCCTTGACTCGAAGAATTGGTCGTGACAACTTCAAGTGTCTCCTTGCACGATCATGGTTATCTCTTCTCCACCATGAGATTCATAGCAATTCACGTTTGTTTCCTTCTACACAAGAGGGATGTCTCTTTATGTAGGCTCCAATCCGTGTTTATCCATATCTCCAAAGATTTCAACAAAATATCTTTTGATGATCATGTTTACCCTTAATGTCCAAGGATATCCATATCTGAAATTTGTTGCAACCAACTATTCTCCGCTGGTTTGCATAAGATCTCAACACATCAGCAAATCTTATCGGCAATTCTTGATCAAACAAATCCTTCGGCGCCCTTGGTTGCATGGTCGAACCCTCTTGGTTTGACCCCAGCCCACTCTCGGCCACACTCCAACCTCTCGGCATTCCAACAAACTGCTTGCTCCAAAAACTGAAACTTCTTCTCTCAGCGTTCCAGCAGAATGCTCACTCCAAGTGTTGGCATTCCTACTCCCGCTAGGAATCCTGTGCAAGCTCGCCAACCTCAGGCAAATACTGCTGCGCCGGTATTTGGCTCGGTCATCCCGTATGCGCTCGTGCCCCTGTACTGCTATTTGGATCCGTGCGCTCAGTGCCCACTTGTAGCTCACTACTCGCATGCTACCGCTCGGCACTGCTCGGCATTACTCGACATTGCTCGGCACTGCTCACTCGTGCATTGCTCGGCATTGCTTGCTCACACACTGCTCGGCACTGGATATCGGTACGCTTGGTTGCCCCTAACCTCGCTCCACTGATATGTTGTTCGTCGCTTGCTCGGTCATTTGCTCGCTACCTAGAACCCGTCATCTTGAGGTTTATCGATGCCTATGTAGTGGCATGCTCGGTACCCATTACCGATCATCCCTTCGTGCTACACTCTATCAAGTACCGATACTTGCTCGACTCCATCCTCACTCATACCCCTGGTCACCCGACAGACTTGATGCACCACAGCTTGATCTTGCCTGCAGCTATAACATGGATTAGTATTGGTAAGTTGTTTCCACCACTCGGATAGCCCCAACAATCTGTCTTGGACGCAGGATGACTAGGAACAACCGCCAAACCCTAGCTCCCTAGGCATCCTCCGGACTAAATGTTAGAATACTTTCAATAACATGCAAGTATACATAGTCGAAACAAGTAATAGAATGATGTAGTTTGAGTATCGTCCCACAAAGAGATGAATTTCCTTAAATTAATTAAAGAAAATAAAATGAAGAACAAAACAAAAACATCCGACTTAACTAAATCTAAGTAATAACTTTAAATTAAAGAAAGAGTTATAATGATACAATTTTTCTAGAGTCGAATTTTCCTTAATATGAATTTAATATTCATCACATCTTACTCTTATCTTCTATTCCGTCGAATTGTCGATGTAGGATAATTATATTACATGATGGCTCTTGCTCCTTCATGCTTCTTTTATTTTGCCTCAATTTCTACCTCCTAATGATGATTAATTAATCAATAAAATAATGCATTAAAATTTACCTTACAATAGCATACAGTATTGTGTATCTTCCGACTACAATGACAAACAAGTCAAAAGATTTGTCGTATGATGAATTATCAATGATTAATCTAATTAATTTCTCCCAAAATCTAATTAAACCTCGTGATCTAAGAAATAGACGATCAATCTATTCTTAGCATTAAAAACATAATAATTCAAACAATCCGGTCGAATGAAAGAGTAAGAGGTTGAAATGAATTCAATTAAACCATGTTAAGTTCCATTCTTCTCTAGACCAAAATAAAAGACTACTCCATAATAAAAATAAAAAACAATATAAAGAAAAACTACTTCTTATTATGAAAGGAAAATTATTACAAAAACTAGAACTACTTCTAAGCCAAGAGTTGAGATATATCAAACAACAAATGACCACCCCTTTATATAGAAGATGGGATACCAAGGAGATACAATAATTTGAAGAAGAATTCCACAACTCAATGTGGACTAACTGATTATGATGTCCGATGAAGTTTCCAACTCCCCGACAATTGCACCAAAGCTATGTATAGCGATCCTCATCGAGCTTTACCAACACCAAAAATTGTAGCCATCAATGGGTGGGGTCCAATGCTCTAACCAACAAGTCCTAAGCTTAATTTGTTTCATCTTTTTCTGCATTAAAACTCCAAAATTAAGTGTATCTCATAACATATTAATTAACTTGAATATAACGAGAAATATCACCTAATTAATAATGATTATACCTAGGAAGTATAAAATCACATTAAAAATATGGGTAAATATTGTATACTTTTAACACTTAACACTAGACTTGCAACTGTCCTTCCCCACCAATGAGACCCGATGTCCTCATCGGAGGGTTTAAGTCCTCCCCAGTACTTCTTGATCTTGCTCCCCAATTGCCTCAACTCCCTCTCCTTTTTCCAGCTATTCACACTTCTCAATTCTCCCTTCCACGTCATAAGATACTCCATCCCCCCTTTTGGAGTCCCTTGGCCAACAGGCCCATGCTCCAAAATCCACCCTACCTTTTCCTTATAATGTTGCCAGCCGGTAGGGGAGGTCTCTCTGGATGAGCTCTCCTCGGATTGACCAAATCCTCATGAAAAGGTTTGAGAACACTAACATGGAAATCTGGGTGAAGTTTCAACCGGTATGGGATACTTCCGATTGCCTTTTCCACCTCAAAAGGAACCTCGTACCTTTGCACCACCACCCAATGCACCTTAGTACACCTAATTTTCTCCCAAATCAATAGCATGAGCTTCAACATTACTTTGTCCCCCGTGCTGAATGATACCGCACTCTTCCTTGAGTCGGCATATCTCCCCATTTGGCTTGTTATCTTGGCTAACTCCACTGCAAACCCTTGTGCAGCTGGACACCATACTCCACCTCCCTATAGAGTACCCTCTAGTGGCATAGGAGGCTGGTGGTCCGTAGCAACCTCAAAGGGACTAAGCCCCTTAGCTGAAAACTATTGCAGATTACTCCCAACCTATGTCGTGTCAAGAAGATACAATCGGCTCTTTTGACTTGATGTGATGACATGCCTCAAACACCGCTCGAGCAATGCATTCGTCTTTTCTGTCTGCCCATCAGAGTGAGGATGGTTAGCTGTGACGATGTTAGTCGGGACCGCAGTACTTCCCCACGTTCCTGAAGGACCATTCAGTAGCGGTCTCGACTGAGCATGCATGTGGCGCTCCTACGAATACGAGTACTTAGAAAACTGATCCACAACTAACCCTACTATCATTCCCTTCGCCTCAGGGAATCTAAACACCAAGTCCATTGAGATCGAGCTCCATGGTCTCAAAGGTGTAGGTAGTGGGTGTAGCAACCTAGCCTCTACACTAAAATAGACTAATCCATTATCTAACCAATACATGTGAGTCCAGCCCCTGCTAACTCTATCAACCAGTTTCTTGTCCTTGAGATCTATGTTTGCCAACCCTCCTACCTGCCTAGTAGCTCCTGCCACCTTGCTTACTGTTACGGGGTTTAGCTCGTGGGACGGTCGAGAGCTAGGGTTTGGCAGTTGTCCCTAGCATTCCCGCGTCCAAGTCAGGTGGCCGGTGCTATCCGAGTGTTGAACAACCTACCGAGCATTTATCCGTGATGTGGGCAAGTCCAAGGTCTGACTGGCGCATGTGGTCTATCAGGCGAGATGCTGTGTGGGCGAGCTACCTTACAGTACCGATAGCAGGCTGTGGCGGACAATTGGTCGGTAAGGAGTACCGAGCAGGCCACTACCTAGTACCGAGTGTGGTGCGGGTTCCGAGGCGTGTGCAAGGTCAGGCGCAGCCAGGACATTCTACCGAGCAGCGTGGCAGGTAGAAGTGCGGGTTCCGGATGCGTGGGATGCGAGCGACTGTTCGAATAATTTTAATAGCATGCAAGTGTACACGGTCGAAACAAGTAATATAATGATAAATTCGAGTATCGTCCCACAGGGAGATGAATTTCCTATAATTAATTAAAGAAAATAAAATTAAGAACAAAACAGAAATAACTAACTTAACTTAATCTGGAATAACTTTAAATTAAAAGCGAAGTTAAAATTATAAAACTCGTTCTAGAGTCGAATTTCCCTTAACATGAATTTAATCTTCATCAAATCTTACTCTTATCTTTTATTCCCTCAGATTGTCGATCTAGGATAATTATATGACATGGTGGCTCCCGCTCCTTCATGCTTCTATTATTTTGCCTCAATTTCTACCTCCCGGTGATAATTGATTAATCAACAAAATAATGCATTAAGATTTGCCTTACAATCGCATACGGTGTTGTGTATCTCCCGACCACAACGACAAACAAGTCAAAAGACTCGTCGTATGATGAATTATCAATGACTAATCTAATTAATTTCTCCCGAAATCTAATTAAACCTCGTGATCTAAGAATTAGGTGATCAATCTATTCTTAGCATTAAGAATATGATAATTCAAACAATTTGATTGAATAAAAGAGTAAGAGCTTGAAATAAATTCAATTAAATCATGTTAAGTTCCATTCTTCTCTAGAACGAAATATAAAACTACTCCATAATAAAAATAGAAAATAATATAAAAAAGAAACTAATTTTTATTATAAAAGAAAAAGGAATTACAAAAACTAAAACTACTACTTTCACTACACTCCGAAGCCAAGAGATGAGATATGATCAACAACAAATGACCACCCCTTTATATAGAAGTAGAGATACAAGAATTCGAAGAGGGTGTTCACAAATCGACGTAATCTAATTAATTATAATGTCTCTTCAAGTTTCTAACTGTTCGACTCCATTGAACACCATGAATTGTAACCATTGGGTAGCGCCAAGTGTCATGACCAATCAAATCCAAAGCTTAATTTATTCATCTTTTTCTGCATTAAAACATCAAAGTTAAGCATATATAATAAAATATTAATTAACTAAAATAATAAAGTAAAATATTACTTAATTAATAATGTTTATACTAGAGAAGTACAAAATCATATTAAAAAAACTGGGTAAATATTGTATATTTTAAACACTTAACAGCGACCAAGCATCATGACCAGGCGAGCCAGGCACCAGGGCCGTGCGCTATCATGCAAATGGGCGGTAGTCACGGGTGCGTAGGTGTGCGGGTGACCGAGCCAAGGAGCGGCAGGGGTTATCGTGCACGCGCATGGGTGCTGTGGAACGGGCAGACCAGGGTTCAGTACTGGGGTCGCTGGTTCGATAAGGCGACCACACCACACCCAGGAGGGGTTCAGTGCTGGGTCGAACCAAGAATGCGATCAGTCTTTTGCGCCACACCCAGGGGTAGGCTTTCCGGTAATTTTGCTGGAATCCCAGGGGGTGAGTGATGACAAGGCTTGGAGCATGAGGACCGTTGATCGTGGATTGGACGGTGAGGATGCAAGCTGGGGACGTGGTGCCCACTAGTCCGGAAGGTCTATATAAGGAGATGCCATCCTTGTGTAGAAATCAGAACAACAAAAGAGAGTTGAGTGTGTGAGTGATCTCAGTGGGGAGTGAAACTTGGTCGGGCAAGGGGACGCCTTGGGGTTACTGCAGTCAGGCCGAGGAGGGTCTGGAACACCAAGGGGGATTACCGGGGTAGTCGTCGTCCGCCTTTAGGGTCAAGGCTCACACACCTGTTGTTCGGCAACCCTGCGCGGTGAACCGAGGGTTGGGTGAAGTCCTGTCGAGTGAGGGTCGAGAGGCACGGTCGTGGGGTTTGCATGTCCACGACCGGCGGGTAGTCTAGAGGGATTACCTGTGTATATCCTGTATTCACGTTGTAAGAATAGAGGTTGGGATTTATCCTGTAATTTGTGTGATGTATCCGTCATGTTTGTGCACCGTGGTCTAGACCCGTGATTCCGTGGTCTAGGGGCACCGAGCAGGGTACTCGGTACATGGGGCGTGTAATCACTTGCGACTTGGTGATCGGTGTGTGTGTTCGGTACAGGGGCTGGTAACTTAGTTACGGTACGCAGGCGTTGGTAGCTGGGCGCGGTACTGGGACTGGGTGCGTGCGATACTTGCAGGCGTGCGGTCCGAGGCCGCTGTGCACCACAACACGTTGGGGTGCGGAGGTGGTGTTGGCTGGTGTTCCAGGGAGGGAAACACGCCGCACAGTGGCAGTTTGGGCGAAAAAAATTTATCCCCTAAATTGACCCCTGTGACACTTACCTCTCCTTCTGGGTCTTGAAGAAGTTGCTAGCTACATTGTTTGTGATGATAATGATCATGGATCCCAACAAGCAAACCTGCCATACTCCTAGGCAATGCACCTCAGCTAGCACCTCCTCCTGCTACCATACCCCGCTTACAGCTATGTCTGAAGCGTCTGTCACCACTCCAAACTGATGATTGAAATCCGGCAATTTCAATATTGGCTCCGATGATGTGGCAACTTTCAACTCTTCAAAAGCTACCCGGCATCGCTCCAACCATGCCCTACAACTTATCCTCCTCCAATAAGTTGGATAAAGGCGACATTTTTAGTAGGAATTGGCCAAACCTCGGAAGCTCCTCCACACTGCCACCTTTGTTGGCTTCGGCCACTTGGCAATGGCTCTCACACTAGATTCTTGTGCTCGCACCTTCTCCTCGCCAATTTCGTGCCCTAGGGAGCTCATCTCCCCTAGGCCGAACTCACACTGCTCTCTCTTCACAAAGAGATCATGTTCCCTTAGCCGATTCAAACCCTCTCTAATGTGACCAAATAAATCAGCACACAAGGAAACTGGGTACTTAATCTTAATGGTTACGGTGAAGTCGTTGGCTGAATTTTCCCCTGAATCCAGAAACTCTCCTAGCTGGATCATAAGCTTTGTGAGTTCTTTAGGCGACATCTATTTGGTGCCTCTGCTGGTGCTCTTGCCCCTGGCACTAATTTGATCTGGTGTTCGACTAATCTCTTTGGAGCATAGTTGCAAAACTCAGCTAATTCTACTTCGAATCGGCTGATTTGGCTCGACTCGGTGCAAAACCGAGTCAAAATACTGACGTATGGGTTGGGTAAAAAATCAGACCAAGAATCGGCCGATCCAAGCTGATTCTCACCCCGAGTCAATGACAGCCTGAATTGACTGATTCAGGCGGGGCGCCGGAGGAGATCTGGAGAGTGGGGGCGACAGGAGCAGTTGGAGTGAGCCTCGGTGGGGTAGCTGGTGGCGAGTGGGGGGAGGAGCCAGGGGCGGGGGAGTGGGAGAAACAAGGCCGGGTTAGAGGAGTGCGGGGCTGTGGGTGGGTGGTGGAGATCTGGGGGGTGGAGAGATCGGGGCGGTAGACAGGGTGGCGGCAGCACAGGGGTGGAGATGGGCAGGGTGGGGTGAGGCTCGGTGGGGAGGCGGCGGGCGGTGGGGCGGGAGGCGGGCGGCTTGAGATGGGGCGGCAGGGCTGTGTGGGGTGGAGAGGGGGGGGATGGGAAAAGATGGATAAAAATGAGGGGTAATTGACCTAGTAAAAATTGACTCGCTCCTTATTCGAATCAATAATAATAAAATAAATCCTAAAATATAAAATAAAATAAAATAAAATAAAAAACAAAAAAATGATCTAATGACGTGCTCTAGAATGATACCGAAGACATGGAGGAGAAAAATGATTGATTTTGATCGATTTAAGTGAACCAATTTTTGTCCGATTTTGATGAATCAATCTTATTCAATGACCCCCTCAAATCCGATTCATCATCCGATTCCGATTTTTGCAACTATGTTTGGAAGGTAACCCGTATGGCAATTCGGTAGGCATCACATCTGAATACTCGTCCAGCAGCCCTACCAATTAATTCTGGCACGTCCACCACATGGTCCAGTTGGATCTCCACCATCACTGCAAGATAAGTTAAGGCCCCTTTCTTGCATCCTCGAGCAACCTGGATTGCCGACAACTGCTCCTTACTGACGATGCAGTCCTCAACCCTCGAAGGACCTCCGCTGGCCATGAACAAAGCTTGCACCCGCCTTGTCCATGATCAATATTCCTCCAAGTTGTGGGAACACTCCCGCACTGGCAGTCCTCATGAAGGCATTCCCGATAATCAGATCGAAGTCGTCCATCTCAATAACCATCAAGTCCATCCATCCCTCATATTCCCCCAAGCAGACTCTCACATTTCTGGAAATTCCATCCACTTGTCTTGCCTGCGAGTTGACCGCCTTGATCCTACTAGTGTTGTTCCTGGTCTTCGACCCTAACTCTGTAGCCATCCCCTTGGAGATGAAACTGTGCGTCACAATAGTGTCTATCAAGGCTGAAACCTTCCTTCTATTCACTACCATCGGAACATACATCAAGTCAGCTCCCCTGGAAGCCATATGTCTAGCATGTATAGCCTCAAGTATCTAAAGGGTAGATGCTCAAGCAGAAGGCCCCTCCTCCTGATCTCGATCTGCAACTGCTACCATAGCACTGATCTTGCCCTTGGTTGGACACTCCTTAGCCCGATGTGGGCCATTTCATAGAAAATACTCGGACTTCCTCACATCGGTTATCCGGTCCCTATTACCTGGCCTAAAGCTTGGTTTCTTCTTCTTCAGCACCTTGGATGGCTTCTCCTTGCCATCCCGTCGGCTATCCTTGCTTGTTGTGGTCTTCTTGCTAGAGTTCTCATCTTTCAATCCCATAGTCTGCTTGAAGTCCACCAAAACATCGGTAGCTGCCAAAGCTACAGGTAAATCCTGTATTTTCTGTCTCTTCAATTCCAGTTGTGCCCACAGCTGCAAACCTGTGATAAAGTTGAACAACTTATCCTCCTCGAACATGTTCTTGATGTCCAGGATACAATAGCTGAATTCCTTGACATATTCTCTCACGGTTCCTGTTTGAGTCAAACATTTCAATTAACCCCTTGCCACCCAGGTAGTATTGGTTGGCAAGAATTGCTCCCGAAGCTCTCGTTTTACAATTTCCCAAGTCTCCCCAAGTCTTTATACGGGGTCAACCAGCATTCTCATCTTCCTCGGTGTGAGTTCTAAACCATAACTTGGGCATCCCCCATCATGAACATACTGGCCATAGAAACCTTCATCTCTTTGGGTATCTTCGTAGTTGTAAAGTACTCTTGCATGTCCCAGAGGAAGTTCTCTAGGTCCTTGGCTGACCTAGTCCCTTCAAACTTCTTTGGCTCTGGCACCTTGAGCCTTCCCAGGACTAAGCTTTCTTCCGCTGCATAGTCAACAACTCCATGTTGAGGCTGTAATACGAACACTTGCTTCAACAATGCCACATCCGCATGCAAAGCATCATACACAACCAGGAGAGCTCCAAGCATCTATGTCGTCTCTCTTGCACTACTAGGCTCGGGTAATGTTCCTACCCAAGTATTCAAGTCCAACAACCCTTCTATTAAGGGCTATAGTCAATCAAAGACGGTATGCACGTCTCCACTGTTGGTAGGTCTTCCTACCAACACTTCCAGTCGTGCTAGTCTCTCCCTAAGACTCTCGGTAGATCGTGTGTCCATATCCGGATTGGTTTATTGGCAAATTGTGGAGGTTCCTCCTGAAACTTGCACTTGTGACGTGCTGAAACCTAGCTCTGATACCTTCTATCACAGGATTAATCTAGGGTAGAATTTTTTGCTCCCTAAACCACAACCATGTAACGTATTTCCCTCCTGGAAACACTAACCTTCCACAAGTACGTAGCAATCCTAGAAGACACCGCGGTGAGGAAACAATAACAGCACACGCACAAGCACTCCAAACACTAGACTTCACCCAACTGACCGGTGCCCAATTCTAGTTATCGGTACCAATAATTTGATAGATCAACCACCACACAGGGATATACACCAATGATTGCTAATACGCAGTCGTGCACCAAGGTGCTATGGTTCAATACGCCAAACCGATTACCCCCTTCAGCTTGCAAGACCCAGAATCCTCGATCTTGCTATCGATACCATGCCTAACATGACAACGACACTGACACCATACAATTACGGAGCCCCTACTCCAACCTTAATTTCATTAACTTAAAACAAAGGAACAAGTAGACAATCTACCGACTACTTGGCTACCATGGACATGCAAACCCTACGGCCTGCCTCTTTCCCGATAGGGAGGCTATGTTGCTACGAATACCCTAGCTCACAATAAGTCCTCACAATGCACGGTCCCAAGCCACCCCCTGGTCAGCCTGTTTACATGTAATTTCCCTCAATTAGAAATACAATCAGGTCGTGGAACAGGAATTGTGTACCTTGATCCCAGCAGATGATTACTTTGCTAGTCCCCTTGAAGTTCCAGCCCTTTACTTGAAGAATTGGTCATGACAACTTCAAGTGTCTCCTTGCACGATCACGATTATCTCTTCTCCACCATGAGATTCACAGCAATTCACGTCTGTTCCCTTCTACACAAGAGGGACATCTCTTTATGTAGACTCCAATCTGTGTTTATCCATATCTCCAAAGATCTCAATAGAATATCTTTTGAAAATCATGTTTATCCTTAACATCCAAGGATATCCATATTTGAAATTTGTTGCAACCAACTATTTTCCGCTGGTTTGGATAAGATCTCAACACATCAGCAAATCTTATCGGCAATTCTCGATCAAACGAATCCTTCGGCACCCTTGGCTGCATGGTCGAACCCTCCTGGTTTGACCCTAGCCCACTCTCGGCCATCGCTCCAACCACCCGGCGTTCTAACAAACTACCCACTCCAAAACCCGAAACTTCTTCTCTCGGCATTCCAGCAGAATGCTCACTCAAAGTGTTGGCATTCCTACTCTCACTAGGAATCCTGTGCCCACTCGTCAACCTCAGGCAAAATACCGCTGCCCCGGTATTTGGCTCGGTCACCCCTTATGCGCTCGTGCCCATGTACCGCTATTTAGATCGGTACACTCGATGCCCGCTTGTAGCTCGCTGCTCGCATGCTACTGCTCGGCACTGCTGGCTGCTTGCTCGCGCACTACTCGGCACCGCTTGGCATTACTCGGCACTGCTCACTCGTGCATTGCTCGGCAATCCTTGCTTGCGTACTGCTTGGCACCACTCGGCACTGGATATTGATACGCTCGGTTGCCCCCAACCTCGCTCCACCGATATGCTGTTCGTAGCTTGCTCGGTCATTTGCTTGCTACCTTGAACACCCATCATCTTGAGGTTTATCGATGCCTATGTAGCGGTATGCTCAGTACCCATTACCGATCATCCCTTGGTGCTACATGTTGTCAAGTACCGATACTCGCTTGACTCCATCCTTGCTCATACCCCTGGTCACCCGACAGACTTGATGCACCATAGCTTGATCTTGTCTGCAACTATAACATGGATTAGTAATGGTAAGTTTTTTCCACCACTCGGATAGCCCCGACAATCTGTCTTGGACTCATGATGACTAGGAATAATTGCCAAATCCTAGCTCTCTAGGCATCCTCCGGACTAGACTTGTAACACTAGTCAGCCTTAGGATGGCCTCTTGGCTAGAGCCCTTGGCAAGCGAGGCCTGCTGGGACGTGCCTCTTCTTGGGGAGGCTTGTTGGACACCATGCTCTCTTGAGGTGGTCGTTATGTCTCTAGAGCTCAAAAGTTTGTTGGAAGGGAATATACCCCAGTCCCACCTGCATTTGGAGTTCCATGGATGTCATTGGCTTGGCTGCTATGGCAGAATCCTTCGAAGACATCAGCTCCAATGCTAGCATATCAACACTATTATGGTCATGGATATCGAAGCTAGGTTAATCATCATCATGGTAGACATTGAAAAGGCTAAATCATCATCATTGACATCAAATTTCGACAATTCTTCATCCTTATCATAAACATGAAAGAGCAAAGAATTAACATGACTGTAGGCATCAAACTGTATTGGCCCATGAAATTGATCTAAAGCCACGCTTACCTGGGGTTGGTGGTCAACACCCAAGGGCATCAACGTGGAGTAAGTGGTTTCAGCATTGAGTAGTGGCACTCCTTCAAAGGCAAGGCCTTTACTTTGATGAGTTGCCCTAACATATCCGACAAAGCTCCATGTTGAACCACTATGACGTCCAACTTTTGTGCCATACCAAAGAGCACCACTCGAAATGACACAAATTCATTATGATATCCTTTGATTTGTTCTTCTAAGTCATTTAGCCTTTGATCATCAAATTGCTTCTTATTCATCCTTGCCCATTGCGTCAATGAAGGACAATTGTGCTGCGCGGCTGTAACATCCCAACCCGGTTCACAAAATACCAAGCCAAACGCAATAGTCGATAATTAGTTGACGAAATTTTTAAATTTATTTATAATAAATATTATAAGAGATTAGCCTAAAAAATGTAGACAATAAAATCCTCAAGATCTTAAAACCATCTTGGTGTGCCGGTGTTGGAAATCAATTGAAACCAACTTAAAATAGTTGAAGTCAATAAATCATAATTTTAATAAATATATATACAATAAAATAATATACGGAAAAACAAATACCATAACAACCTAGAATTAATAGCCACCGCCGTTCGAGTGAAGCGAAGCATCCCCCAACGACTCCAACTCCTTAGCAGAACAAAAAACCTCCATATTTTTAAAATAAAAAAGTCAATAAGAAACGTTAGTGATCCTCGTATATTCAATATATAAACAAATGAGTTGTAGACAACCCACAAGACTCCAAAGGTAAAGGAGAAGCTAATTGGACCATAGCAAGGCACCTTCACTGCAAAACAATGCAGCAACGCAATGCAGTGTAATACAGTACACTAGTTGATGGGTATCATCATTTACCCATATAAAACACTAATACCCTCTGAAGCAGGTGTGGAAAGAGCCTGTAACGGTCAACACGATAATTTTTGTCATTTCCTAGATTTTTGTCATCGAGAGGGGTAATATGCACTCTGTGCCACAAACACAAAGTGTTAAAGAACCTGGACATTAGTCAATATGTATAACGGTAACGATAACAATATCAATGTGGGTAACAATGGCAATACAATAATAATAACATCTGTAGCATTAAGAATACAATAACAACTATAATAATAATAACAATAATAACAAATGTCAATAATAATAATAGTAACAATTATAAGATAATAACCATATCAATAATCATATTAGCCATAACCACAATAATAACGATACAAAAACGCTAACAGTAACATTATGGCAATGTTAATGGTAGCGATCCAACCAGGCAAATAATACGATAACGATAACGTTCTATAATAATAATGACAACAATATCAATAACCATAATATTAACAGTAATTGTAATTCTATCGATTTCTATAGCATAATCGTGTGGTATCCACCACATGGGTGGAAACTGTTACGGGTCGTAACCGTGGGGCGCCAAGGGAGCTAGGATTTGGCGGTTGGTCCTAGTCGTCCCGAGTCCAGAGCCGGTAGCTGGTGCTATCCGGGTGGTGGAACAACCTACCGGAGTGCTGGTCGGGTTGGTGTGCAATCGTGGTTCCAACGGGTGCAGGTATCGAGCATGGGTGATCCAGACGCGTGCGAGGTCGAGCCGTGCCGGGAAACTGACCGGGAGCAGTGCCGGGAGTAGTACCGGGAGCGGAGGGTGCAGATGACCGAGCACCGCGACCGAGCATGTGGGCAGCAGTACCGTGTGTGCCGAGCGAGCACGTCGGCGCGAACCAGCAAAGTGACCGATCAATGCCGGGCAGGACTATCCTGGTGTTGAGGTTGGCGGTGAGCGTCCGGGTCCGAGTGAGTCAGGATCCCGGTACTGAGTGCTGTGGGGGTCTGGAGCATGCCGAGTGCAGGTTTCGGTACCAGGGCTAGCCGGGGCGAACCAGGAGGGTTCAACCACCTGGCTAGGGTGCACCGGGGCTTTTCAGTAATTGCAGCTGGAAACTCCAAGGGTTGGGGTGATGTGAGCTGGCCAAGGAGGACCGTGGATCTGGGGGTCGACGGTGTGGATCAGTTTGGTGACATCACTAGGTTGGTGACTCATGTGGATCGAGCTGAGCCATTGATCGAAGATTGGATGGTCAGGATCCATGGGGGTGACGTGCACTATTTCCAGCCCGAAGCCTATATAAGGAGGTGCTTCATTGTGTTGAGGCAGATCAGAAAGTAGAGAAGAACAACAAGTGAGGAGTAGGAGTGTGTGGGTTCTCAGTGGGGGGAACCACCTTGGTCGGGAAAAGGGGAACTTGGAGTCTGCTGCAGCCAGGCCGTGGGGGACGGACTGAGGCTCCAAGGCAGACTGCCGGTGTAGTCGTGGTCCGCCTTTGGACCAAGGTTCCTACCAGTGTTGTTCGGCAACCCTGCGAGGTATTGCCGAGGGTTGTGAGTGAAGTCCTGTCGAGTGAGGGTCGAGAGGCAAGGTCGTGGGGTTTGCATGTCCACGACCAGCAAGTAGTCGAGAGTAGGATTACTTGTAGTTATCCTGTATTCATACTAGTGGAATAGAGGTTGGGGAGATTTCCCGTAAAAGTGTAGTGTTTGCGTCGTGTTTGGCCACCAGTGACTGGACCGGTGATTCCGAGGTCTGGTCGTGCCGGTAATTGGGTGACCGGGACTGGGACGCATAACGCTGCTGCTTGGCGATTCCGTGTGATCGATAATTTGTTCGGTAAGAGCTAACACCGGTAACCAGGTACCGGTATCAGGGTGCGCCAGCAATCGGGCGTGGTACCGGGACTGGGGTGTTGGTGCCCGCGTTGCCGCTTTGCGTAGCGGTCACGTGCTGCGTACGGGGGTTGGCTGGTGTTTCCAGGGAGGGAAACACGCCGCACAGGGGGAAGTCCTAGGCGAAAAATTTAGACCCAAAGGGGGACCCTGTGACAGAAACCAACATACGAACTACACGTAACAGCAAATAGGGTAAGCCTTACAGACTTGGTTACCCGGTGCAAAGAAACCAAACCTAATCGATTATTTGGACTTAGTCAAAGTCTATACAAGATTCAATACGTGGAATGTAGTGATTTTAGTTATCATACTATCAATGATTGTCAAAATACATGTAAACCAGTCAAAATTATCCGATCAAATGGGGAATGTCAACGATGTTTAAATATGGTCAAATTGTTACATTATTACAACTAAAATTACAATTAATCAAATCAACGATGAAACGGTCAAAGCAATCAATTAATTTTTTTAATCCACTTAGTCAAGCTGGTCAAATAGTTGAAGCATACAAGATAGTCAAGTAATCAATTCAATGAGCTCGATCAAATCAATCAAATCATCAACTAGACAATAATTGAACAACCAAACAGCCAACAATCTTTCGCACTGTCACATAATTAAACAGTAAATAAAATAAATTGTCAATTGATTACACTACAGATAATCAATCAAAATAGTCAAAACCCAAAAAGGTCATCTGGTCAAACCCTATTCTCGGATAAACGCAAGTCTAATAAATAGAAAAACAACACTGTAGTCGGAACAACGGCAAAGGGGTCTCGACGGCAGAGGACGATGGCCGTCAACAGAAGTGACTCATAAAAAATGTTTTTTTCTTAAGTAACTCATAAAAATTTTTAGTCGGCAAAAGTATGGGAAAATATTTATATATTTTAACACCCCATTTAACCATGCAATAGCCATAAGCCACTAACATTTAATTTAATATTTTATTGTTAATAATAACTACCCTAGATGTCCTGTTATGAGTAACCTAAATCAGATAAATTTTAATTTTATAAATAAATTCTCATTAAATAATGAGATAAATTGTATTAATTTGATATCTTAGATATTTATTATGATTGACTTTAAAAATATATCTTATTTGAATAAAAAAATAAATTATAACTATTTTTTTATTATATTCTTTTCAAAACCATGACACAGACTCTTATTAATAAAAAGTAAAAAGTTGAAGTTACTTGAGTTTGAACATGTCACCTTTAACCATGAAAAAAAATTTTATTATTTTTTTAAAAAAAATTAAGTAAGCGATATTCGAGCCTATGACCCTCGTGAGGTATTATTATTGTATTTTTTAAATTTTCTTGTATTTTAATTTGCAGATTCTCCTCCATTTAAGGATAGGTATAATATTGTGAAGTTATTTGTAACATTGTGAAGTGTCCTTAACCCTTTGTCCAATTTCATAGTGTTCCTCTCCAACGATCCTAGGTTAGAGTGTACCGAGTATAAGATGATAACGTTACTAACACAATATAAAATTGAGTTATTAGAATATATGACAAAATGCCTTGATTTTTTTTATTATTATTTATAACCGTAAAAATTACAATTAGGTTGTTTATTGTGTAGTACGTCTTATATAGGATTTTTGGTTAGGTTACAAGTATTTAGAGCAAATCAATCAATCGAGGTTGAGCTTGTTTTATTTTATTTTTTTATTTTTCATTATTTTCTATTATCTTTTACTAGTGTATGAGACGAAGTCAACTTTTATTTACAAAATTGCCACCGACTTTTTTCTTCTCCTCGACCTTCTCCTCCAACTATCGCCTCGACTCCCCGTCATTCCCCAACCCCTCACTAGCAACCACCATCATCGCCACTAGCCAGTATAACACCATAAATCTGACTCACTCGCAAACCAAACGGGAATATTATGGGTCACCCGATAATGTCGATCAACCCAAACCTAACCCAAATAGATCTACTTTCTGTGTATTATGATGGAAGATAAATTTTATCATGCATATATGGGATGCAAAAAAATCTTAACAGAATATTACATGAATGTCATATCAAACAATTCATACTCAAAAACAATCACGATAAATTTGGTAATATTTTTAAAAATAAAATAGATAGAGTGTCTTATAAAAGATCAATAAGGGCCACCCAGTCAAATAGTGTACAATAAACATATATAGAAAAATCTTATCGATTGTATATATAGAAAAATGTGAATTAGTAGTTGAGTCAATAGGACTCAACTGCTAATCGAATAGAAGGGTCTTGAGACATTTGTTCAGCTTCATACTAAACTTTCTAAACTAGGTCTTGACCCTTCTCCTATTTGGATACAGCATCAAAATTATTTTGGCCATACTCAATATATCATCATATTATCACTTATGGTAAATATCATACTACATAATTATAGTTTTCATTTCATTTCAACAATCTCATCATGACATGTCATAAATCCAATATTAAAAAGCATTCTATAGTTAGACGGATGTGTGTGCACAAGATATCACTGCTCCTCTGTTCAACCTAGCATATTGATAGAATAAACTTAATGACGTGCAAGTATACACGGTCGAAGCAAGTAATATAATGATAAATTGTCAAGTGTCGTCCCACAGAGAAAACTTACTTATGTTAATATTAGAAAATAGAACTAAGAGCAAAACAACAACAAAAATAGATTTTTAGTTTGAGATAAATTTTGTTCTAGAGTCGAATTTTCCATAACATGTAATTAATCTTTATCACATCTTACTCTTATCTTCTATTCCTTCACTTTCGAGTAAGCTAACCAATGTATTGGGTTCATGTTCATTGTTTGGTTTTTCATCTTTTTCCTTAACTTCATTGGGCTAAACTGGTTCTTGTAAAGTAATACCAAGCTGGATTGTTATGGCTTTGCAATGTTCTTGATCATCATTCCTTGGTTGTTCTGGTTGGCTAGGAAGTACACCCCTAGGTGGCTCACTTGGTTCCTTGTTTAATTGCAACACAACTTATTGCATAAATTGTTGTTGTTGTTGTTGCTGATTCTGCCTGAATTGTTGCATAGTTTGTTGCATAGAATTGAAGATTTGGATCAAATCCTATTGTTGTGGCTGAAAAGAAAGTGAAGGGGGTCGAGAATCCTCTGATGGTGGTGGTGGATTATTGAGGACAACAACCGATTGTGGAGATTTAATCCATGAAAAGTTGGGGTTATTGGGCTAACCCGCATTGTAGGCATTGGAACAGGGATTGTTGTTCATATTAAAGTTACCGACATAGTTAACTTGATCTGCTGCACATTGACCTGTAGAATGTCCTTGTCCACACCATTCACACCTTGGCTCCATAGCCTTAACCTGTCCCTGCATATTTAAATTTTGAACTTGATTAGCTAAAGAACTAACCTGAGCAGATAAAGCAATAAGTGCATCTAATTCTAAAACTCTGGTAATCCTCCTTGGGTGCCTTTCTTGTGTTGCATGGTGGTTGCTAGGAACCATCAATTCTAGCAATTGAAAATCATCATGTGGGTTCTTCCTAAGAAATGATCCATTGGCCATTGCATCAACTATGTTTTTTGTTTGCCCCAACAACCCGTTATAGAAAGTTTGGAGTTGCATCCATCTTTCTATACTATGGTTTGGATACTTTTTCAATAATTCTTTAAATCTTTCACATGCCTCAAAGAGAGACTTACCATCAAACTGCAAAAAAAATAAAATTTCGTTACATAATTTAGCAGTTTTAGAAGGAGGAAAATATTGTAATAAAAATTTTTCAGACAATTCATCCCAAGTGGTAATCGCATCTAATGATGGCAACCACTCTTTCACACCTTCTATTAATGAGAATGGAAATAAGTGAAGGCAGAGAGCATTGTCAGAGACACTGGGTCGCTTATCCATATTGCAAACTGATAAGAAATCGATGATATGCCTATTAGGATTTTCAGTAGGAGATCTACTAAATTGTCCTATAGTTTGTAACATATTAAATAAAACCGGTTTAAGCTCGAAGTGGGTCGCATCTACCGGTGGTGCAATAATACTAGGTTGTAACCCTCTTCCAAGAAGTACAACCCAATCTTGGATTGCCCTCTTGTCATCATTGGCTACTGCTACAATCGGTGGAAGTGGAGGCATTTATTGTTGTTGTGGGTCCATGACTTCTTCTATTGCTTCTTGTGCTCTTCATCCAGCGGCACGCAAGTTTCTCAAAGTCTTTTCAATCTCTGGATCACAAGAAAACAAGGGTGATCGCACTAATCAATGCATAAACAAATGATAACAATGAAGAAGACAATTATATAGTATGTGTGTGTGTATGTATATATATATATCATATACTAAAATCTAAAAAGAAAAAGAAAAAACTCAAAATGCTAATCATAAATTAACTAAGAAAATTCGATCTCTCCGACAACGGCGTCAAAAACTTCGTAGAATAAATTCAATGGCGTGCAAATATACACGGTCAAAACAAATAATATAATGATAAATTTTTAAGTGTCCTAGTGAGAGATAAATTTACTTATGTTAATAGTAGAAAATAGAACTAAGAGCAAAACAACAACAAAAAAGATTTTTAGTTTAAGATAAATTTTGTTCTAGAGTAAAATTTCTCTTAATATGAAATTAATCTTCATCACTTCTTACTCTTATCTTCTATTCCTTCGGATTGTCAATCTAGCATAAATATATGACATGGTGGTTCCCGTTCCTTCATACTTCTATTATTTTACCTCAATTTCTACCTCCCGGTGATAATTGATTAATCAATAAAATAATACATTAAGATTTGCTTTACAATCGCACTTCCCGGTGATAATTGATTAATCAATAAAATAATACATTAAGATTTACCTTACAATCGGATACAGTGTTATGTATCTCCCGACCATAACGACAAACAATTCAAAAGACTCGTTGTATGATAAATTATCAATTATTAATTTAATTAATTTCTCCCGAAATCTAATTAAACCTCATGATCTAAGAAATAGGCGATCAATCTACTCGTAGCATTAAGAACATGACAATTCAAGCTATCCAATTGAATAAAAGAATATGAGGTTGAAATGAATTGAATTAAACCATGTTAAGTTTCATTCTTCTCTAAAACAAAATAAAGGACTACTTCATAATAAAAATAGAAAACATTATAAAGAAAAAATATTTTTATTATAAAAGGAAAATTATTACAAAAACTAGAACTACTTCTAAGCCAAGAGTTGAGATATTCCAAACAACAAATGACCACCCTTTATATAGACGATGAGATGGCCATAAGATACATGAATTTAAGGAAGGTGTTCACAAATCAATGTATTATAATTGATTATGTTGTCCATTCAAATTTCCAACTCTTCGATGTAATCAAATGCAGCCAAAGCAATGCACATTCATCCTCACCGAGCTTTGTGAACTCCATAAATTGTAGTCATTGGTTGGGGCCAAATGTCATGACCATTCATTTCTAAAGATTAATTTGTTTCATCTTTTTCTGCATTAAAACTCCAAAATTAAGCATATCTCATAAAATATTAATTAACTAGAATATAACGAGAAATATCACCTAATTAATAATGTTTATACCCGGGAAGTACAAAATCACATTAAAAACATGGGTATATATTGTATACTTTAAACACTTAACGCATATCAAACTTCTATTCATCATCTAGATATATAATAGAAAATAGTCAATAACGAGTGTTACTCATCCAAAAATAACTATAACAAACTAGCAAATGAGATCCAACTCTCATTTTGAAACAAACCATTTTATAACTTCTGTTGAACTCTCACAAGGGCATTTACTGGGAAGCCATCGGGTCGTGGACCCAACAACATCCTAAACTGACTAATCTGTTGATGCCTCTCTTGGTATTTTCTCATGTTTTTTTTGTCCCTAAGGCCTACAGTATATCCTAAGCCTTCTAATTTCTTCTATATTTCTCCATAAGACCGAGTACTCTCATTCAATGCCTTCAGTACCCTTTTAACCATATGTCTGGTGCGTTGTACTAAACAGTACACGTAAACCTCCACGTTTCTCTTAGTGTGAGGAAACTCAAAATGCGGAATTGTTAGGATCCCTCATAGTTGGTTTGACTGCCTTAACCATGGCGGAATATTTCCGGGATGTTAATGAGCAAGACGTACTTCTATTTATCGACAATATCTTCCGCTTCGTCCAAGCGGGATCAGAAGTATCTGCCCTATTAGGTAGAATGCCCTCTGCTGTGGGTTATCAACCTACTCTTAGTACGGAAATGGGTTCTTTGCAAGAAAGAATTACTTCTACCAAAGAAGGATCTATAACTTCCATTCAAGCAGTTTATGTACCCGCAGATGATTTAACCGACCCTGCTCCTGCTACGACATTTGCGCATTTGGATGCTACTACCGTACTATCAAGGGGATTAGCCGCGAAAGGAATCTACCCGGCAGTAGATCCTTTAGATTCAACGTCAACTATGCTCCAACCCAGGATCGTTGGAGAGGAACATTATGAAACTGCACAAAGGGTTAAGCAAACTTTACAACGTTACAAAGAACTTCAGGACATTATAGCTATTCTTGGGTTGGATGAATTATCTGAAGAGGATCGTTTAACCGTAGCAAGAGCACGAAAAATTGAGCGTTTCTTATCACAACCCTTCTTCGTAGCAGAAGTATTTACCGGCTCCCCGGGGAAATACGTCGGTCTCCCAGAAACAATTAGGGGGTTTCAATTAATCCTTTCTGGAGAATTAGATGGTCTTCCAGAACAAGCCTTTTATTTGGTAGGTAACATCGATGAAGCTACCGCGAAGGCTATGAACTTAGATGAGGAGAGCAAATTAAAGAAATGACCTTAAATCTTTGTGTACTGACTCCTAATCGAATTATTTGGGACTCAGAAGTGAAAGAAATTATTTTACCTACTAATAGTGGCCAAATTGGCGTATTACCAAACCACGCCCTCATTGCTACAGCTGTAGATATAGGTATTTTGAGAATACGCCCCGATGACCAATGGGTAACGATGGCTTTGATGGGCGGTTTTGCTAGAATAGGCGATCACCATTTTGGAAAATAATGCTAGTAAATTATATCTGTTACCGAGCAATCTTATTGGGATTAACGAGGGCATCTTTGAATACTCAAAGTTTCATATCCGAAGCGAGTTTTCAAGAAACCGCACGAGTTTTAGCAAAAGCTGCTCTGCGGGGTCGTATTGATTGGTTGAAAGGTCTGAAAGAGAATGTTGTTCTGGGTGGGATGATACCCGTTGGTACCGGATTCAAAGGAATTGTCCGCCGCTCAAGGCAACACAACAACATTTCTTTGGAAAAAAAGGAATAATTTGGTTAAGGAGGAAATAAGCAATATTTTGTTTCACCACAGAGAGTTTTTTAGTTCTTGCATATCCAAAAACAAAAAGAAATTTTCATGATACAACACATAAGAGAAATTTTTGACAGGAATTCAAAATTTCGAAAAGCGGACTTATTCGTTTCTTTTAACTAATTCGAATTGAACCAGTCGTTTGATTTGGTATTAAAGATAATACCAAATGGAAAGATATTCCCCGTTTTATTTTGGCCTGGGCCGTTGATGCACGGTCTATTTACGGGAGAAAGTTCCTTCGGAACAATTATTTATTTTCAGGGTACTTTGAAAAAAAGAAAATGTGGGGAGAAATGACAAAAAAATATTGGAACATCCATTTAGAAGAGATGATGGAAGCGGGAGTTCATTTCGGTCATGGTACTAGGAAATGGAATCCATAGTTGCAAAAATTGGAATCGGATGTTAAATCGGATTGAAAAGGAGTCATTAAATTAGACTAATTCATTAAAAATTGGACAAGAATCGGTTAATTTGAATCGATCAAAATCGGCCATTGATCTCCTCTTCCCTGTCACCCGCATCATTTTAGAACACGTCATTAGACTATTATTGGTTGTATTTTTTTTATCAGATTTTATTAAATTTTATTTTATATTTTAGAATTTATTTTATTATTATTGACTCGAGTAATGAGCGAGTCAATTTTTATTACATAAACTACCCCCCTTCACCAATTGCCACCATCCCATCCACACAACCCCCAACTAACCCCCCAAGCACCACCCCCCACACTCACCCACCGCCTGCCCCCGTCGCCATCCAGCCACCCCGTCCCCTCCCACTCCCCTACCACCCCCGTCCCCTTGTCGCCCACCCCCCTGGTCTCCCCCCACCACCCCGCCCTTGTCTCCCTCTAACCAACCCCCCCCCCCCCCTTGAGGCCTGCCGACCCCTCGCCCGTCCCCCTATTTGCCAGAATCGGCTGATTCTTACCCAAGTCGACTCGGGTGATAATCAGTTTGGATTGGCCAGAATCGGGAGATTCATAGTCTGATTTTTAGCAATGATGATTTACCCTCATTTTGACCCAAGTTAAATCGGCCGATTTTTGCAACTATGATGGAATCCTCAGAATGGCACCTTGCATCTCTACAAAGTGTAAAGGTATTCATATTCCAAATCTTACTAAAACTTCTCATTTTTTATCAAAAACCTGTGATTTAGTTTTTGATGCAGCAAGTAGGGGAAAGCACTTTTTAATAGTTGGTACAAAAAGTAAGGTTGCGGATTCAATAGCATTAACTGCAATAAGGGCTCATAGTCATTGTGTTAATAAAAAATGGCACAGTGGTATGTCAACAAATTGGTCCGCTACAGAAACGAGACTTCATAAGTTCAAGGATTTGAGAGCGGAACAAAGGGCGGGGAATGGAACAACCCGCTCACTAATCGAGAGCCTGCTGTGATTGACATGTGCACCCGCTCATGGTATGTACAAGTTGATTTCACTATCTTGTTAAGTGTTTAAAGTATACAATATTTAGCCATGTTTTTAATGTAATTTTATACTTGCCAGGTATGAACATTATTAATTAAGTAATATTTTACATTATTTTTTTAGTTAATTAATAGAGATATGCTTAATTTTAGTGTTTCAATGTAGAAAAAGATGAATAAAGTAAACTTTGGAATTGAATGGTCATGACACTTAGTCACCCAATGGCTACAATTTATGGTGTTCAATGGAGTCGAAGAATTGGAAACTTGAAGGGGCATCATAATTAATTAGACTACGTCGATTTGTGAACACTCTCTTCGAATTCTTGTATCTCCACTTCTATATAAAGGAGTGGTCATTTGTTGTTAATCATATCTCAACTCTTAGTTTAAGAGTTTAGTAGAAGCCATGATGCACGAATCGGCCAATTCCGTGCGGAATCGGCCGATTTAAATCGGATCGGCATTGCGCCGATCCGATTTCGGGGCCGACTCGGTCGGCCCCGAATCGGCCTCGGAATCGGCCGAGTTCGGCCGATTCCGACCGATTTAACTCGGAATCAGAATCGGCCGATTTAAATCAGAATCGGTTTTTATGAAATTACTAAAATACCCTAAGTATGATTTTTATTAAATTATTTAAGCATGGGTAAAATGGTAATTTGGATTTTAAAAACCTAAAATCAAACCCGCTCCCCCCACGCCGCCCCCGCTCGTCCGCCCGCCGCCGCCCCGTTTCCGCCCTCCGCCGTGCTCCCCGACTCCGGGCTCGCCGCCAACCGGGCTACCGACCTCGCCGCCGACCTCGCAACGTCGCCGCCGACGTGTGGCCGGACCGAATCGGGCTGTGACGCACGAATCACCGCTGACTCACCGCCGGCCTCTGGGCCGCCTCGCCACCGGCTACGGACTGCGGACTGTTCGTCCGACCGGGCTGCCGACATCGCCGCTGCGAGACTCGCCGCCGACCGGGCCGGCGGCGGCGGCGGGGGGTAAAGAGTGGCATTCTCGTAATTAAAAGTTGACTCGAGTCTAACTCGTGTCAAAAATAATAATTAATTCTAAATAATTTAAAAAATCTTTAAAATATTTAAAAATATCAGAAACTATAATACACAGAATAATATCAAAATAACATCAATACCCAATTTTAATATATTTATATTATAAATTGTCAAATTATTATATATGACCGATTAAATTAATTTGGACCGATTCAACTGAACCGATTCTTGGCCGATTCAGACCGATTCCGATTCCGATTCCGATTCCGACTCCCTGGAAAACTGATTCTGATTCATGCAACCATGAGTAGAAGAAATAGTTCTAGTTTTGTAATTCTTTTCTCTTTTATAATGAAAACTATTTTCTTTTTTATATTGTTTTTTTATTTTTATTATGGAGTAGTATTTTATTTTGTTCCAGAGAAGAATGGAACTTAGCATGATTTAATTGAATCATTTCAACCTCTTATTCATACCTCTTATTCATTTATTCAATCAGATTGTTTGAGTTATCATGTTCTGAATGCTAAGAGTAGATTGATCACCTATTTCTGAGATCATGAGGTTTAATTAGATTTCGGGAGAAATTAATTAGATTAGTCATTGATAAATTATTATATGACGAGTCTTTTGACTTGTTGTCGTTGTGGTCAGGAGATACACACCACCGTATGCAATTGTAAGGCAAATCTTAATGCATCATTTTGTTGATTAATTAATTATCAACAGGAGGTAAAAATTGAGGCAAAATAATAGAAGCATGAAGGAGCGGGAGCCACCATGTTATATAATTATCCTAGATCGACAATCCGAGGAATAAAAGATAAGAAGAAGATTTGATGAACATTAAATTCATGTTAAGGGAAATTCGATTCTAGAACGAGTTTTATCATTTTAACTTCTCCTTTTATTTAAAGTTATTATTTAGAATTAGTTAAGTCAATTATTTTTTTTCTTAATATTATTTTATTTAATTAATTTAAGGAAATTCATCTCTCTCTGGGAACGATACTCGAATTTATCATTATATTACTTATTTCAACCGTGTATACTTGCATGATATTGAAATTATTCTAACACATCTCTCGTCTCACTGTAAACTCGATAAATTTATACATAGGTCCAAGAAGTGATTTATATAATAGGCCCAAAGGTAATTTGAAGTAGATTTTGTCTTCGAAATCAAACTCAAGAGATCTCATCCTCGAGAGTTATTAATTCAGAAAAACTATCGGCTAAATGACCCGAGTTAAGTGGGATCATTAGACACCACTTAACTCGTTTTGCAATTAGTAAAATTAAATCACAATAGAAAGAGCAATAAAATAGGGGCAAATCCTAAATGGTTCTGGTAGAAGCCCTAAGCCCAAGCATATAGGGGGCGGGCTTCTACTCCGTAACTATACAAACAAAACTACACTAATGCTCATTCTAACTATATAATGCATGCATTAAATGAATGCATGTAAATCATTACATAATCATCATGAACATTATAAATAATACTTCATATCATGAAATCAACAAATTAGTTAAATAAACAAATTAACAATTTGCAACCAATATGTCATAATTCCTAAATTTATCATCATTTTATATCAATCCTCATTAAATTAAATTAGTAACCCTAATGATGATTAATCATCTCAATAATCCTACTTATGATATTTTATCTTTAATTTACTTTATTAATACTAATTATACTATTTTACATTTAATTTGTATTATGAATTAGCTTCCTAATCACTAATAATTAACTGATACATTTATAATTCTAATACACAATTATCACAATTTCTAACATCATCTCAATCATAATTAATTTCATAATCAATTAATTTGAATTATTATTAAGTATTATCCATTTTTAATTACATAAAATTTTATTAATTAAAAATAATTATCAAACATATCAAAATTACCATATTAACAAAAATATGAAAAAATTGAAAATTATCAATGATATGCATAATAATTAAAATAAATTAAAAATCTAAAATTTAAGAATTGTGATTCCGACTTGAATCGGCACCATCCTAGGAGTGGTTGTCTTGGATGGGAATTGGCCGGCAAGGAAAGAGGAGGGGGCTAGGTGTGGTCTAGGTAGTCTAGCCAGGGCCACTAGCCAGAATCGGTCTCCATTGATTGTGTTGCCGACGGCCAAATTAAGGAAGAAAGGGGTGACAGGATAGAGGAGAGGGAAGGGGAAAAGTGGGGGAAAGGAAGGAAGGAGGGTTGGCGAAGAGGGTTCGACTGGCAGTTTCGACAGGTGGCGGCGACTGACGCCGTCACTACAAGGAAATAGGGGTGGCAGTCGGAGAATAGGGTAGGAGGAGGAAGAGGGGAAGAAGGGAATAAGGAGGAAGGAAGGAAAGTGCAACGGCAAGGTGACAGCGGCACAACCGGGCTGCGGTGACGGTGCGGCCGGCGGCGACAGTAGTTGGCGGCGGGGTGAAGTAGGGGAGGCATCAGGAGGAGTGATCGTCTCGAGGAAGGGAAGGATCATGTGGTATAAGGCAACGACAGTCTCTTAAGTTAAACTTAATCGGTCCCGACTCGAGTCAATACTAATAAATAAATTCCAAAAAATACAAAATAAAAATAATAACATACCATAAAATAAAATAATCAAGTCCTAACTTGAATGACCTACTCAAAGCCTACTAACCCAATCAAAATAATAAATAACTTGTCCTAACTTGATAAAACTAGAATTCATATACTGTTCATACTCTCATATACTTTGATAACTTATTCTGCTACTACTTTACTGACATTATCATCATATACTTGGGTACATATGACCTCCATACCTCATAACACATGGTCGGCCTCTGCTTAGCACGTGTATTCTAACAATAATAGTCGAATCGACTGGTTCTAACTATAAAACTTTGACTCGGTTCATGGGTTTATAGCCACCATCCTAGCCACCTCCCTTTGTCGTCGCCACCACCTCAACCACCACCTTTCCTCCCTCATCTTTCTCCCCTCTTCTCCCCATTTTCCCTCACACCCGCCCATTGTTGCCACCTTGCAGGTTCTCCACTTGCCGCCAACTCGGGAGATAACCTCTGACGACCCTCCCTAGCCCATTAGCCTTCCTTCCCAACTCTTCCCCAGCCTGAGCGACGACATGCATGAGACCCTGAGTGAATCAAGGTCACTGCTTGCATGCACTGTTGTCGACAACTAGCGCCACCACCGGCCAGTCACGCACTGCCTCCATCCATGCCGTCACCCCCCATCCCCCCTAGCCGACCTCAACCTCCCCCTCTCCCCCAACCGAACCCTCTTAGCTGCTCCCTGCCCTAGCCGACCTCACCCTTGCCATAGTTGGCGAATGGTTGTCGCCACCGGCTAGTGATGGCCTCAGCCAAGTTCTTCCCACCTCCACCTAACCCTAACCCAAACCCTAGCCTACTCTTCCTCCTACCCGAGTCGACCACAACTGCCATCGTTGCCGCTGGCCAGTGGCAGCTCCGGCCACCTCAAGCCGCTCCCCCTTAGGACTGAATTCACAGCTGTGCTGTGGTTGTCAGTGGTCTCGTGGGACGGCAATCATAGTTGCCATCTCCATCCTCACGACAACCACGGTCGTTGTCACTGTCATCGTGTGACCACCGACTTAGGTATACGATTTAATTTCATTTTATTTCATATGATTGATCATGATGATTATATTGTTGATTGAATTGTGTGATGTGGATGAATTAATACAAATTGTGAATGCTTGTGTTGTTTTAATTATAGGAAAATACTTGATTTGTCAAGTCAAAATACATGTTTGTTGATATCTGCTATTAATCAATGTTAATTAAACTCATGAATTATACATATAGTTCTTATTATTAAATTTTCATAATTGAGCATTAATTTGATTATCAGATTCATGATCTTTATTTAGTTAATTGTTATGTTTAACTACATATTAATAAATATGTGGTGTTGATGGCTTGATAACCTAAGAATGTAGATTTATATGGTTAAGTATTAATTGATGAAATTGTTGTATGATAATAGTTAGATTGTGATTAGTGATGACATTTGAATTTAATTGCATTACCATGATATGAAATTAATTACAGGTTTATCATACGTATACAACATGATTATTAGGGTTACTTTACCTTGTTGAGTGTTTCCTGAAACATTATCAATATATCTCGGTATCATATTGTTGTGCATGATTATATTGTCGACAAGATTAGGGGTTGTTTGGATTGATAAGGATGTACATGATTATCCTAAATGATTATGGGTGTTCATGATTGTTAGTGTTTAGTTCTGTTTATGTAGGTTCGGTATAGGAGTTTGCCGCATAGGCGCAAGACCACTCTTGGAGCTTCTACCAAGTTCATTTAAAACTCGTACTCTTTTTTGTCAATCTCTTCTATTATTGTTTTGGATTGTAGGGTGCAGGACATGTTAAGTGATTGGTTTATTAGACCCACTTAACACGGCCCATTTGAACAAATGGTTTTCTAGATTAATCATCTTAGAGGATGAGATCCCTCAAGTCTAATTTCGAAAACATGATCCTCTGCAAGTTACCTTAAGGCCTATTATATAAATCCCTTCTCACGCTTATATATGATTTTATTAAGTTTTTAGTGAGACGAGAGATGGAAAAATCGACTCGCATGTACCATGAGCGGGTGCACATGCCAGTCACAGCAGATTCTGGATTAATGAAAAGGTTATTCCATTCTCGAGGGATTCTGACAACTCCACGTTTAGAGTTCCTCACACCAAGAGAAACATGAGAATTTACGAGTCCTGTTTAGTACAACATATATCCGGATATATAGTTCAAAGGGGTTCAAAAGGCGACTGCATGAGAGTACTCAACCATCGCGCTAAGGGCCAGATATATATGGAGGGTAGGAGAGGGTTTAGGATATTGATAATCTCCAGAGAGGGACAGTTAGAAATTGCCGAAAGAGGCATCATACTAGTCAGTTCAAGATGCTATCAAGACTATAGATCGATAGTTCTTCAGTAGTTACCATTATGAGAGTTTTGATAAAGTATATGCATGTTTTCTTTTTATAAAAGTTAACTCTCATTAACAGTTTGATATTAGTTATTTTCTGGACTAGTGATAACCATGGTTTTCTATTACATATGTAGGTGAGCATCAAACACAATAGGATATGCCAAACTTGATGAATGAGTAGTGACATCCTTGCATACACACATGTCTAACGATAGTGACGTTTTATTATGATGCTTATTAATATGTAAAACTTGTGATGAAATATTTTGATGATGTTTAATGCATGGTTATCTTATTTTGTTAATGATATTTTGCGATGATAATGACATTGTTATGATGAAATTAGTATAACTTCAATATTGTTAATGAGATAAGCAGATGGGTCATGATCTAGTCATGAATTATATTGTAGACAAAATATGATGTTATGATGTATCTTACTATTTTCGTATATTTTGTGATATAATGATGGACTGGGTGGTTCCCTATTGTATTTTTAAGGAAGACTTTGTCTTTTTATTTATAAATTTTTTATCATATTTAATCAATTGGAGTGTGAATTTTTTTGTTATTACATCATCCACATAACATCCTGATAGGTTGTGCATTTTATACATTCATAGTGGTGTTCTTCTCATCTTATGATGCTTGAAGTAGATCTCTTTCGCTTAGGTTCAGACCAACCAATTTAATCGAATTTGAGAATCACTTTGACCTCCCATAATACATCCAGTTCAGTTTAATAACGAACTAAATATGGGGTGTTACATTTTATAATTATATTACTGGAATTAGAGTGTTTTATTAATAATATATGCTTAATTTAATATTTTTATTTATTTATTTATTTATTTATTTATTATTTATTGTTAAAAAAACTTAGAGTATAATTTTATCTAAATTAAAAATCTTTAAAACTTGATAAAATTGATTTAATTAGTAAAATTTTATTTTAATTAAAATTTTTACTTATTAATACCTACTCAATGAATATTATTACTTATTTTTAACATAAAATTAAAATTACTTTTAATAATTTGCATATACCTATTATATTCTAAAAATAGATATTTTTATTAAATTTAAATGCATATTCATTATTTATATTTAACAATAATAATTAATGATAATTTTTTAATTAATTTGTATGTTATTAATATATATTATTAATAAGCTTCAAATATGCCCCGTGAATTGCAGATCATTGGCTAGTTTAACTTAAAATCGGGATTTTAGGAATGTTGTATTTGAGTCTATTCGATTTTTTTAACATGGTGGATCAATCTAACTTATCTACTATTATTAATAAAAATGAAATCAAAAGTCGGCTTTAAAGAAAAGAGATTCAACCAATCATAATACAAGAAAATAAATTAAAAGATTTTCTCATTTAATTAAAGTTATCATTAAAATTAGAGTTTATTTCTAATGAGTTATGATAGAAAGAGAAACTTTGAAAACTTATCATGAGCCATTAGATATGAACGGATGCTCCAAATCATATTTGGAGTTGGTTACATAATTAATTTCATCTGCTAGTCTCAACCATCAAATTATATCAGACTACTTTTATCAAAGTTTCCCAAAATTTCTCACATTTCAAAAATTTTCTTTCTATCATGACTCTATCTCTAATATATCAAATTATTATAACGTATCTTATTATTTAATAAAAATTTATATATAAAATTTGAGTCTACCTCTATCATAAGCCACACAATCATGCCTAATTTTTTTGGAATAAAAATTATCTTAACTATAGATATTGGGTTGTTGTGGCCGGACCTGCCGCATCAAGTTAGGGCTAAGAGGCCAGGAGCGGCTAATAACCGTCCTTGTATTGTAATCTTTGGTCACACCGACCAAAATCGAGTCTAATGCTTTTAACTATTTCATTTTAATTATTATCAAAACAAATGCAATAAAATTATTTTTAAAATACTTTTATATTAAGTGTATTTTAAAAAATATAAAAGTAGGCCACATTGATGTTTTAAAAATTAAAATTTATCAACTTTCTTATTTATTTGCTCTATTTCCCGGGAGAACCGCTAACAAGGTTCAAATTAGAGGTTAGCTCGTATAAGGTTAAAAATAGACGGCATATGTAGCGGATGCACATGTAGTGGATTTTGATTGATAACCGCCTACCGAAACGGGAGAACGCTCAGTGGTCGGGGGCCAAAACTAATATATTTGAGTTAGTCACATTAATCTAGTTTTCACCGATCTAAAAATGGAGTATAATTATGTATTAAATAAAACAACAATTCACTAAAATTTGATATTGTTATATAAATTTATTATAATGTATCGTTATTTATTTATTAATTTATATTTAATGAAAAAAATTATGAAAATATCTGAAATCAAGATTTTCTTTCAAAATATCAAACTTCGAACCCAACCAAGTTAAGCTTGCAAATTGCATAAGCCCATGTTCTTTGTGTTCTGTTAAGGGTGAGATCATGCAGCTCTGCTCTCCCAACTACACCATCTTTGTTTGCGAAAACCTCAATTTTTCAATCGAGAGAGTTCATGTTATTATATAAACTCGTTTGTGTGGTCAGCATTTATTCGTCCATCTGATCTTTGTGTGCCCAAAAAGTACCTCCAATTATAAAGAACATACATAACCAATCAAAGGAAGAAAATCACACAAATGATACATACATAGCCTACAATATCCGAAATCATCAAGCAAAGGAATCTCTGTGGGCATATCTTATACACAGCAGGCTGCGTGCAGGAACTAGTAGATTTCCCGTACCTTGGTAGCTATCCACGCATTTCTACACCCCTTTCCCATGTCCTTTTGCCGGTCGCAAGCATCCCCATGCTGGCTCTGAATGCCCATTAATGTTTCCATTGGCACTTGTCTGTTCCAATTTGCTTCAATCTTTCATTCAGACAAGGCAGAGAAGCAGAGTGGAAGGAGTTCAACACCCAGTAGCAGACATTTACTTCCCCCACCCAACAAATTACAGTATACTAGATTTTATTTTTCTCTCTCATACTGTGTGAAACAGGGTCACATGAGGTGATGAACACCCCGCCACCTGTACAGTTATAAGCTCAATACAATGCACGGAACAGGACTCTATATCATAGAATATGGATGGAACAGATGAGAAACCATTAATACTCTCCCCCCTCTCAAAGTTGAAGTGCTTGTACAAATGTAGTGTAGATGGTTGGTTGCAGCTAAAATCAGATACCACTGTCCCATACAAATCATGAAAACAAACTTCCGTGCAAAGTAAAACTACAGTTTTTTCATCATAAACACCAGAAATTTAAGAGGAAGCTCAACGAAATTTTTTGGGGTTTTCTTTCTTTTCATTGGAGGGCAATGGAGGGGGAGAAGCCAGACCTCAAAGGGCCATTGCTATTGAAAAGTGAGGGAGTGGTGGAAGCAGTAGTAGTAGTAGCCGCAAGAGGAGCAGTAGCAGTGCCTGGGATGGAGATGGAGAGATGGGTGTTGGAGTCCATGGTGAGGAGCTTGGTGGAGGTGGTGGAAGTAATGTGAGTGGGAGTGGCAACACTGCCTTCCACGGGCTTTCTTGAACGTTGGCGGCCACGGTGCATGTGCCGCTCGCAGTACTTCTGCTCCGGCACCACGTCCTTGGAGCACCGCCACTTCTTCCCGTCGGTTCGCCGGCATCTCCCCGGCTCCGGCTCCATGCTGCTCCGGTAGTCAAAACACAAGCTGCTCCCCCCACACCCCAACCCTGCAAAACGCCAAAAGCAACACTAGTTAGTTTATATACTTAATAAACATATCCACAATAAAAGAGAAAGATTCAAGCATATATGTAGAAGAGATGGCCGGTGCTAACAAGAAGGATAGTGTTTGTAGAGAGCAGAGGAGTTGAGGGAGGAGTTGGCGACACTCTTCCAGATGGGGAGGACGAGGTGGAAGGGGACGGCGACGCCGGCGGCCATGTACTTGTAGATGAGAGCTTGGTGCTCGAACTCCTGCAGCTGTAGGAAGGTGAAGCCGGCGAATTTGGCAGTTGAGCCCAGCCCCAGACCCAGCCCCACCGAGGGGCCTCCCTGCATGGCCGCCATCTCTGCCGACCCACACCACAAAAAATTCAAACCCAGTGCACCCAAGCTAGCGCAGAGGTAGCCATCAAATCAGTGTGCCCAAGCTGGCATAACATAATAGTACCTGGTGGTTCGGAGAAACGGGAGAGCTTGGCAGGGGGCTTGTGGACGTCCATGGTGGATGGTATTTGTGTAGACTGGATTGACAAATATATATGTTGCGTTCAACACAAATGGTAGGAGGTAGAGGTTTGATCGGCGATTGGATTGGGGAGGAAGGAAGGAGGGTTGATGATGGTATCGTAGAGAAAAATTTTTTGACCGTCAAAGTTTTCTTTTTTTGACAGACATATCTGACATCTTATTACCGGCTCTTATCGAGTCAGAGTAGACAGGGTGGATGTGGGTCCCCCTCTTCAATGCCCTTTCTCCAATATTTCCAAGTGGACAGTTTTACCCCTCCGCCTGGTTTTTTTTCGTCCCTCCTTTTAAAATTTTCTTCTCATTTTTGACACAATGACTCGGTCCGGCTAATTAATTATTTGGTTGGTCCCATTTGTTCGTCGGCATACAGATACAACCCATTAACCATGTCCGTATCATTAATATTTTGGACAAAAGTCAAATTGTGTACCGTCGAAATCCCAATGAATTACGTCAGACAGGGTCAAATTTTGGTCAATTTAGGACTTTATGTCATTCAGTCCTTTTTTGTTGGATACAGTGATGTTTCTCTCCCCTTGTTAAATACGTTTTTTTCATAAAAAATAATCTCATACGATTACCATGTCCCTTGTTATTTAAAATTTCCTTTTACGTACGTCAACTAAAATGAAATATTAAAATCATTATTTTCGTAAATATATGATTAAATATTAAATTATTTGAGAAAGTTCAACTCTTAAGGCTCATGCACCTTAAGCTTAATCATTTTTTATTTTAATTTAAAAATTAACTTTGAAAAATACTTCTAATGTGATTGATGTTTTATGTTTTCATGTAACTTGTTCACTCTCATGCCTATGCTATAAAATTAAATCATATATTAGTTCCCATTTAAAATTTGTTAATTT